>JAQZBX010019119.1:0-34073 GCA_029593785.1 Cabassous unicinctus
TTGATTAGACTCGAGGACACTGAAGTTCTCACATGGTGTCACATTACCTTGGACAAATATCCTCAACATTTGGAGACTTTAGTGCCCATAGTGGGAAAACAAGGATTAGAGTAGAAAAGTCTAGAAATTTACAAAGGTTTCCACTTCAAGGAATTGGTTGAATCTGATGTTTCATTATTACTTCTGTTCTCTGATAATCATATAAAGGATTAATAGCATTTGGCAGGTTTTCCAAAGTTAAAAGGCCTTTTTTATCTAAACTGTTTGATTCAGAAGTTGTAAGTTTCTGCTGTATTAAAAAGAAAAGTGATTATTCCATGAACCCAACAAAGAATGTTAAAACGAAGGAGAGGAACTGGTTCCTAGATTATGGTTTCAGTTATAAACTGTATTACGGGAAGTTCTCCTAAAATATCTCCCCAGGAACATAGTTTGTTTCTAACTGTAGATTTCAATTTCATAATGCATGTTTACTGTCTGTGAAACCAACCTGAATTTCATTTTACTGCTTCTATTTATCCCCGGGCTAAGAGAATAGTAAACTATGAGTTAGTGTGGTAAAATGCAATAGAGAGAAGAAAAAGAACCCCCCCCACCACTGTATGCTGGTAAGTTGATAATCATTAAATTCATATGGGGGGATGATGTACCTCAACAAAGGTTATGGAGATAATAATTACTTTGTTATTAAAATAAACACAGTGCCCCATGAAACATGTTCAAAACATCAAAACTTTTTCTTGTAAGTTTACTCTTGAGGTATATATAAAGGAGGAATAATTAGAGCAATTTTATAGAGCAGCCATTTATAATGCAATATATGTCTCACCATTTCATTTTTCATTTTTAGCTCTTTCTAGTCATGACTATGGATCTTTTCCATAAGGTCAGGGGTATAATTTACTCCTTTAAAAACCCCAAAATGGCTCAACACATCAGGAATTGTGTTTAGTGATTCTAATTGTTCTACAAGACATTGCACTTGTAGAACAGAACTGCAGAAAAAATTAAGCTGTCATAAAGCAGTGTGCTTTTTATCCCGGAGATTTAGAAGGCACATATTTTTCTTTGTGTACTTTGGATGGGTTATGATGTTTTACATGGTTGATTGGCACAATTAAAGGTACTGAACTGCCAAATGGGAAGAATATATTGTTATAGGAAAATGCACACAGCCTAAAGAAAGGCACGTGCTAGAGAAGAAAGAGCATCTGTTAAAAATATCACTTTGCGTACATGAAACCATGGAATTTAAATTGTGGATAGTGGCAAATTGCCAAATGCAGCAAAGCAATCATAGCAAAAGGCATTTTTGCCAAGTGAGCAACCTACAGAATTGCAAGCCATCCATGTTTGTTTACATTTGACAGTTTAAGTGCTTCAAGTGGAAGAATTCCATTGTAATAGGAAAAAGAAAAGTTTACACGGTGAGTTCAGTAATTATTTACTGTTTCAAGAAGTGGAATTCATTTTGATTATGCAAGGGGTATCTGTGTGGAATTTCTCATCAGTTGGGTTTATTAGCACAGCATAAAGTATAAGCATTGTTTCTTACTTTCTTGCAAAAGATCAATCCTCATAAAGCTTATTTTTTATTTTGTTATGGAGGGTACAGGATATCCCTGCCATCTCATTTTATCATTTCTTACCCCAAGGTTTGTCCCATGGGCATGTCTGTATAGAAGTTGTGCATGTAGCCTGGGAAAGAAGCATGCTCAGGTAGGGGAGGTACAGGCTACTCTGCTAAAATCTGAGAAACCCTGTGGATGATACATACGTTTAACCAAAGCTTTTTAGCCAGCTGTAGAATTGATTGTATAAAAAGAATGGGATCACAAGGTCTCAGAGGTCTCTGCCTCTATGCATGTAGTGTGTTTGGATAGGAAGTTGGTGAAAAGAGTTGAGACATGTGCTGGTCAGAGAAAACTGCTGGGGAAAAAAAGTGGAGTGGCTTGAAGGAAGGAATGGGTTTTCTAAGCCTCTGCATTCAAAATAGCATCCATAGGACATCACCCTAAATGTATCAGAAGAGAACCAGTCTTGTAGTGCAAGGCTTAAATGATAGGATATTTGGATGTCCATTGGAGCATTAGCCCACTGAAATGACTGAATGATGGTTATCTCTGAGCCAGCTCAGGGTCCTTAACTCAGTGGTTCTCAAAACTGGTCCATGAAAATCACCTGAGGAATTTGTTTAAAAAGATATGTTCCCTATCTGCCTTCCCCAACTGGTTCTATGGGGCTAGTGTGGGGCATAGAATTCTACAATTTTTAAAACAAATATGTTGGGTAAATGCCAGTGGAAGCCAAGCATGCTTTTCTGAAATTGCCTTAACAGTTTCTTCCTAATGTTCACAGAGAAGACATCCTCTAAATATTTCCTTGGTATCATGTTTCAGAGCCTATGAGAATAAATTCCTATCCCAAACAAATGGTAGCCCTGGGGATCAAGGAACCAGGAGATGAGAAAGATACCCTTCAGGGTCAAAGGCACAGTCAAGGATAGAGGGTCTGAATAAAGTGTCAAACCCAAGGTTTGGGCCAGAGACCTCAAAGCCAGATCCCAGGTGGGAAGCGGATGTGGCTCAAGCAATTAGGCTCCCATCTACCATATAGGGGGTCCAGAGTTCAATTCCCAGGGCCTCCTGGTAAAGGGAAGCTAGCACACATGGAGCGCTAGCCTGTGTAGTAGTGCTGGTCTGAGCAGAGAGCTGGTGAAGGCGATGCAACAAAAAGAGCTACAGAGGAGAGACAATAAGAGACATAGCAGGCCAGGAAGCTGAAGTGGTGCAATAGATTGAGTGCCTCTCTCCCACTCTAGAAGATCTCAGGATCAGTTCCCAGTGCAGCCTAAAGAGAAGACAAGCAGACACAGAAGAACACACAGCCAATGGACAGAGAGAGCAGACAGTGAATGCAAAAACTAAAACTAAAACAAAAAACAAAAACAGTGGAGGTGGAGAGAATAAATAAATAAATCTTTAAAAAAAAGCCAGGTCCTAGGTGGTGGCCCTGGGCCCAGAGATAACAAGACGGAAGGCAGTTAGGAGGTGTTTGCCAGGGGTAGTTCTTGAGGTGATAGGCATCAAGGTCAGGACCTTCTGATCTTCCACAAATAGCAGATTGAGCCCCAGAATCTGAACACAAAGGAAAACCTGCTTAGGAATAATATGGGGTTCCCATGTCCATGGCAGATATCATTAATCAATTGTGGCCCTATTCCCCTGACACAGGGGGGTGGTTTTGAAATCTTTCTCAACACAGTCTCTATGCAGCCTTGACCAATAAATCAGAACTGGGAGGGATTTGAAATGTATATGCCATTTCTGATTTAGTATTGGGGTCTAATAAATGATGAATGATACCTCTTCCCATACAGCCGATGGAGTCATTGTGAGAAAACCAAAATGGTTTTTGTAAAGATTAATCTACTTACAGGTAAAGAATAGTCAGGGAAATGGAGATGTGCTTTAATTATTCTTTATTTTGTCTCTGATTAAAGGCTCTTTTTAAATTGCCAGATATTGTACAGAAAGGAGCAGTCCTTGTTCTCATAGGGAACAATAGATTAGTTTATGCTCCTGAACTATTTGACTTGATTAAAAATTTCTCATGGTCTTTCATCACTTGAACTAATAATTGTGAAACACCACCTATGCCCCTAGTTCTCTGGTGAAGAATATGCTTCAGAGATAAAGAAGACCCTGTCCTTGTGTTTTAGGAAGGCATACGCCTAGCAGTCAAAACAGGTCTTTCAAAGAAATATCGGGTAGCGTAAGACATGTCGCAATTCTAGAACAAAGAGAAAAGCATCACACCCAGAAACGGAAATGCCACTAAGCTTCACAGAAGGGCTGAAGTTCACAGGCAGAGAAAGGAACTAACACAACAATCCAGTCAGAAATTATATCACATGTTAAACAATGAAAATCCAGGGGGTGCTGTTTACAACACATGGTATGTACTATGAGGAGACAGAGAATTGCATCTTTGTGACTTTGACTCTTAGAGATAGGAAAGCGTATAATAAAAAATTAATGAAAGCTCATGTGAAGGGCAGATTTTGCAATAAGGTGAATCCCAACATTTTATTCAAAAATTAAACTTTTGGCAAGAATCACATCATTTCAAAGTGGTAGACCAAGTTAATTTTAAGTACTATGGCTTTAGCTGGTAAATGAAAATAACTGCTATACATTCTCAGGATGAAAGCTTCCCTTTGCACCTGCTTAATTGTGCACCATCTTCCCTTTCATGTACTCTGGTTTTGTGGGGCTGAGCTTCATGACAGAGGCAATGATGGAGTGAAAAGTAGTTGGAAACATCTTGTGAAAGGCTGTTTGGACTTTCTACTTGAGCTGTGAGTGATGGTTTGAAGTTGTATGTACCCCAGAAATGTATGTTCTTAAAGCTAATCTATTCCTGTGGGTCTAAACCTATTGAAAGTAGGGCCTGGCAATTAGGTTATTTCAATTAAGGCATGGCCCAGGATGAGTCTTAATCCTCTTACTGGAGTACCTTATAAATGGGATGAATATGGAGAAGGAGGGAGGGAGAGAAAGAGAGAAAGAGAAACCCGGGGAAGCAAGAACCTGAAAGCAAGGAAACCCAGAAGAGACAGGAAAGACCAGCAGATACTGCCAGGTGCCTCATCATATGACAGAGGAGCCCAGAATCACCAGCAGCTGGTCTCTCAGGAGAAAGCATCATCTTATGATGCCTTGATTTGGACATATGGAAAGACAACATAAGTTTACATACATGGGAGTGATGTGAGCAAGAGTGTTTTGGAATCAGAATGTCAGGGATAGTGCTTGAGGGTGAACAAACTTAAGGAGACAGAGGTAAGAAAACTAGTGAAGTAACTATTGCAGATTGCACAAAATATGGCACTGGTTTGATGAAAGCCTGTGGGACTAGGACACACTGAGAAGACTAGAAAGCTATTTTGAACATTTTGAACATAAAAAGGGTATGTGAATAGATTGTACCTTATTCTTCCTTTTGTGAAATGCTGTTTTGTTATTTAAATAGAGAATGTAGTTACAGGGTTTTTTCCCCTCCTTTGTGGATTTTACATGTAACATTGCCCTTCTTTTTAATTTTGTTCCAAGCAGTGGCTAAATTGGAAAAGAGAAAGGACTCCCACAATTCTATCCCTTAGAGAGGATCATTGTCAACAGTTTGATGACTCTACTTCTAGATGGATAAATATACACATATGCATATGCACACAGAAATTTTAAAATAACAATCATTGTTTTCTCTTCTGCAATGCTTAGTAAAGAACCTTCATCTGGCACCTAAAAACAATGGAGGGAACTATCCCTCCATTAGTTTTTTGTTGAGGCCATCTGTGATGGCCATGTTGGAATAGGCTTGCTTACTGGTTGTTGAGGTCTTGCTTCTGCTATTTGGTTCTGTCTATTCATATTTATTTCAGAAGTACATTAAACCATACTCTTTCTGCTGCCTACTGTGACCTTGGTGATAACTGAGTTTCTTTCTTACTGGTCCTCTAAGCTAGCTGTTTTCATGGCTGGTGTTAGCCAATGGTTTGGGGATGGCTCAGTCCTCTTGTCTTCTCCTGGCACATTAGCTAATTCCAGGCACAATTACCTAGGATAATTGTAGCCCCTTGCTCTAGCCAGAATAGCTGGCACAGTAAGAACACAGAGCATGTGTAAAACTGGCCAGAGCTAGAACTAATAAGGAAATAGCTTACTATATTAAAACAAAAGTCCCAGCCATTCCAGGTTTGAAGAGAGATACTCCAGAAGAAGAAATTCCTATGAATCAGTAAAACTCAACAAGAAACCTTGAATCTGCTCCTACTGAGTGCTTCCTTGGGTCTAATTTTCCCCTCTGGGGCATTTTTAATTTTATCTTATTTTTTTAAAAGAAGCTTTAGATTACATAAATGTTACATCAAAAATATAGGTGGTTCCCATGTACCCCACCCCCTCCCCTTCCTACACTTTCCCACATTAACAACATCCTTCAATAGTGTGGTGCATTTGTTACAATTGATGAACACATATTGAAGCATTGTGCTAGCAAGGACTATAGTTTACATTATAGTTTACACTTTGCCCCCCACAATTTTATGGTTTTAACAAAATATATAGCAGCCTGTGTATTAGTCAGCCAAAGGAGTGCTGATGCAAAATACCAGAAATTGGTTGGTTTTTATAAAGAGTATTTATTTAGTGTAGAAGCTTACAGTTACCAGTCCATAAAGTGTAAGTTGCTTCCCTCACCAGTGTCTATTGCCATGTGTTGGAGCAAGATGGCTGCTGACATTTGCCAGGGTTCAGACTTCCTGGGTTCCTCTCTTTCCAGGGCTTGCCTCTCTCTGGGCTCAGCTGCTCTGTTATCTCCAGAAGGCCAGCTGTAAACTATTAGGCAAACAGATTGTTTCTCTTCCCAAGGCTTTCTCTCTTTTCGCACGATCAAGCTGCTCTGTATGCTTACTTCCCAGGACTCCAGCTCAAAACTCCAACCTCCCTTTTCTGCAGTGCAGTTTCTCTGTGAGTCCCTGCCCACCAAGGGGCAGGGACTCAATGTCATATGACATGGCCCAATCAAATCCTTAATCATTATTTAATCAAGTTAAAGTAAAACCTCTAAATCCAATACACTCTAATATGTCCAGAGGAAAAGACCAGTTTACAAATACAATCTAATATTTCTTTTTGGAATTCTTCAATAATATCAAACTGCTAAAGCTGTATCAGTCATTGCAATGTCATGCAGGAGAATTCCAATATCCCCTCTGGGGTTTTTCCCTTTGATACCGCTGCCACTCAGAGACCCAGTCACAAGGACACAGGCCTTACCTTTACAATTGGAGCAAAGACATTATGACAAAATTCTGTGCTTTGACTTTAAGTATTAGAGTACAACTGTCATTTTCAGAAAGAACTTAAAGCATAGGAAATCATAAAGCAGAAAATAGTCTGCTGGCGGGGAGTCAGGGGTCTGTGAAATCAAGCTTTGGGGTTCAGACATCTCTATAATATGAGTTATAATATTGGCCCAACTAGATTTTCTTTGAAGTCCCAGCTTTCTCTTGTCCTCCTCTGGTTCTGGAAGCTAGCTTAGATTCTTGGTGGTTAGCCCCTATTCATTCTTATGTGCTGTTTTGAACTTTCATCCACATAATGAGTACAATTATTCCTACCTATAGGTTAGCTATATGATTAGCACAAAAATTAAGACTCATCATACCAAGTGTTGGTGAGATGTACAGTCACTACAACTCTCATATACTGCTGGTGGGACTATAAAATGGGACCATCACTTTAGAAAACACTTCAGCAGTTTGTTAAAAAGTTAAACATATATCTACCTTATGACTCAGATTTTTCTCTCCTATGTTTTTACCCAGGAGAAATGAAAGAATATGCCTAGACAATGACTCATGCATTTATATTTTTTACAGCTTTATTTGTAATAGCCTCAAATTGGAAACAATCCAAATGTACATCAACAGGCAAATGGATAAGCAAATTGTGGCATATCCATACAATGGAATAACTTTTAACAATGAAAAACAGCAAACTGTTGATACAGGTAACAGAATAGCTAACTCTCAAAATAATTATGCTGAGTGAAAGGATGACAAAAAGACTACATATTGTATGATTCCATGTGCTTAAAATTCTTATAAAAATTCAAATTCATCTGTAGTAACAGAATACAGAGGAGTGTGATTGGCAGTGGGAAGAGAATGGTGATCACTTGATGGAAGAGATTGCTAAAGGGCAAAAGGAAAATTTTGGGGCTGATTTATGTATTCACTATCTTGATTTTGGTGATGGCTTCAGAGATGTGTGTGTGTGTGTGTGTATGTCAAAATCAATCCAATTGTATATTTAAGTTATGTGTAGTTTATTATATTCAAGTTACATCTCAATACAGCTGTTAAAAATTTCTTTGTACAGAAACCCTTCTCCTCCTGTTCTTCCTTTTTCTTAAAACTTAATCAAATGATCTTATCCTTATTGCCTTATTTGCATAGATAATCAATAAAGCAAATAGAATTGTATAAATGAGTTAAAATATAGAGTCTTCAAATGCTTTCTGGCACATAGCAAATGCTTAATAAAAGACAGCTTTGATTAAGATTCCACCACATCAAAAATACCCATTCAGGGAAGTGGATGTGGCTCAACCAGTTAGGCACCCACCCACCACATAGGAGGTCTCAGGTTTGGTTCCTGGTTCCTCCTAAAGAAGATGGGCAAGACAGCAAGGTGACATGAGGGGCTGGTGCTGCAAGCTGATGCAATGAAATAACACAAGGAGGAAACACAGTGAGAGACAGAAAGCAGAGGTGGCTCAAGATCCTGGGCATCTCCCTTCCACATGGGAGGTCCTAGGCTCAGTTCCCAGTGCCTTCTAAAAAGATGAGCAGACACAGAGAGCAGACAGTGAGCACAAACCATGAGGCATGGTGGGGGGTGGGGAGGAGAAATAAATTAAATAAGTCTAAAAAAAAAACCATCAAGGCCAAGGCAGAAGAGTTTGCAGACAGTAAAATATTCATTTTTTTATGTCAATATTTTTTAATTTATTAAGATTTACTTGTGACATAACATGCTTTACTCTGAGAAATGTTCCATGTGTACCAGAATTAGTATTTTGCTGTCATTGGGTAGAGTGCTCTATATATGTCCATTAGATCTAATTCATTTATTTAGTAGTACCACAGAGGCTGCAGGACAGATTGGGGGGAAACAAGAGCTCACACTGGAAAGGTAAGTAGAGATGGAATCCTGGAAGATCCTGTATATTGGATTAAGGAGCTGGGACTTTGCTTTGTAGGCAAGAGGTCACCATCAATGGATTTTAGGGCAGGAGTGTAACTTTTTGTCAGATTTATGCTTTAGAGATACCACTGTGGTTGCCACATGATTAATGGATTTCCTGATAGTTGATATGTAAAATTTCACCCTGGGAAGTTGGACAGTGGCTATCAGTGATGAATCAAGTGGACTTTTCCTATGCCCAGATTTTTGGTACAACCTGAGAAGAAGAAAAAGAGTACAGGGTCCTGGAGGAAAAATTAGGATCAGAGCTGGTAGCCAGCTGTAGCTCCTTCTCTTTCAGTCAATGGGCCATTGACCCATATGATCTTATGTCTAAGAATTATAGGGGGACCTTGGCATAGTGAGTCTGCTCCGTTCCTTGTTCTGTCATGTGAGTGGTGGGAAAAGACCTTAGAACCCCAGGCTCCACCCTTCTTCCCCACCTACAGAGAGGAAGAGCATTGGGATGAGGCTATAACACAATAGTACTTGATATAGATTACAGGTGTAAGTAATACTTGTTTTTTTAAGAGTAGACATATTAGAAACACTGTCTGTGCACACTCTTTCTTATTTTTAGGTATTCTCTGTACTTGGCCACAGCACTGGCTTCTTGGCCTTTGAACAATAAGCAGCTCCTAATGAAGAAGGCTGTCTTCCATGGCCTGGCTCTTGGGCTGGGAGATCAGGGAGCTTGGCAGGGTTCAGGGTGCATGGCATGTGCCATGAGGGTATGCACCCTCAGGTGGTCCAGCTTGTTAAAACTGGGCCTTGGGAAGCTCTCTAACCCAGTTCAGCACTATGTGGGGTGAACAATCTCAGGAACTGAGCAGCCTCAAATAAATAAAAATCCAATTACAAACTTGGAGGAGGGCTTATGTGCAGTGTCTGAAATCTGACCAAGCAAAGGTCACATTATTCCATTCAGTCTTTGTGTGTATAAAGGTGTTGGGAAGGGACGCTGCCACAAATAGTCCCTGAGAAATTGTAGTACAGGTTTTTTAAAAAGATTTATTTATTTACTTTTTATCCATTTTTACATGCCCCCCTGCCACCCCAGTTTCTGCTGATTTTGTGTCCACTCACTGGGCAATTCTCTGTGTCCAATTCCTGCCTTTTCTTCTCATCCTTCTCCTCCTGTCTTCACCGGGATCCAATCATGGGAACCTCTGATGCAGTAGAGAGGCATCCTACCACCTTCACCATGTAGTTGCCTCCATTATTTATAATTGTATGATCAGACTACCTGTCCCAAAGAGTTGGTCCCATGCTTTTTGGCATATGTGTGCATCTCTTTATCTTTCTATCTATCACCTATTCAAAGATAGGGGGTCTACATATAATGGCATGAAGACGATCTGAAGAATATGGAGTCATCTACTATAATGAAAACTCACCATCTGTTAGGCACATCTTCTTTAACCTTCAAAACAGTGAGAAGTTCTCAGTGGTGGTGGTAAAATGAGGTAGGATTTAATATCAGACACTCTGGTAACACATTGCTTGGATTTGAATCTTGGCTCCACCATTTGCCAGAGAGGTGATGTTACATGTCTTAAGTCATCAACCAACAATTCCTGGCCAAGATTCAAAATCAGTGCTAACAACAAACACCTTGTTCTTTCCATTAAGCCATCGTTCTGGAAGATGCAAGACCTTCCTCCTTGAAACACCATTTCCCCCCCCAGCATTATACTGAATCCTTCTATCACCATGTATCATTACATACTTAAGCAAAAGCCCTCTGAACATTGTCCCTCTAAAGTACTGAGGATATTTCAATTTCAAATAATCTGTCCCATTCTCAGCCATCGGTCCTTATTTATTTCTCAAAATATAGTCACTATAATTTTGAAGTAAAGGGTGCTGAGGGTGAGGATAGAAAACACTGCTCCTAACCACCAGGAACTTTCCTTTCAATTTGGCCCTATGAATGTTTCAAATAATTGTCAGATAATTACCTACACTTCCTCTTTACTTTCAGCTACATGAGTCACATTTTTTTCATTTGTATTACACAGATTTTGGGATGCCATGAAATTTACTGCATCCCACCTAAAGACGTCATTAAAGCCATTGTGGTACAATTCTCAACTTTCACCTAGGAACTTACCAAATTGATTATTTCTCATAAAGTCACCAACAACAGATAACGGCTTGAGTATACTTTCAAACAAAATGGTAACAAACTTGAAATTGTTTTTCCCCCTAAAACTGGCTTGATATCAAATGGATTCACTAAGAAAGATAATTTCAAAATTTATTAAGAATCTATGAAAACATAAAAATGTAGGAAAACTGTTATTTCCTGTTTTATCCAATAAATAAACCAATGAAACCAACAGTCTCTATTGAGTGTTTACCACATACGGGGCTCCATTCTGTATATTTTCAAATTACCAACTCATTTGAGTCAGACAATAATCCTGTAAGATAGGTTCTATTATTATGTCTATTCTAGGAATGAAGAAACAGAGGCACACAGTAAGAGTGAGAAATGATATTAGTAGTAGAATATAGATAACAGCTTTTCTGGAAATACTCAAAAACCAAGGATATTTATCATACCTAATACTTGATTCAAGGGAAGAACTTTTTGTTCAAACAGAATTTAATGAGTGTACCTTGTGGATGACATTGTGTTTACTTTACAATCATTTTTGCTATAACTTGACAATGTGTTCTTGAAAATCACCATGCTATACAAAAGTGTGCCATGAAAACCACATGGTATATGGGAAAAATGGAATTAGAACACAACAGTCAAAATTTCATCAGTGACACGTCAAAAAAAAAAAAAAAGACGGGGACCTAATAAAAATGTTAGCATGGGTTTACTCATGTTAAAAGGTCAAGAAAGGCATAACTATGCCAATAAATATGACATGCTCCCTTTTAAAGAAAGACCAAAAGTCTGCTAGTGGAAATGTGTGCCAGGGAGTTGCAGGTTGTGAGTGTCTATAAAGTGGTGGAAGGAGGTAGGGCAGATATTTGGGGTATAGGCATGTGCCTGTGTATTTTGTGTATTCCTACTTGGCTGGGTTCATCTGGGTGCATTTTACTCTGCTCACCTAGGGTTTATTATGGAAGACCTCACGCATTTCCAAACATACAATTCACAGTCTACTCAAATTATCCCCAAATACAGCAAGCTCCTTGGGAGAGATTTGCATTTCCAAAGCAAGCCTTAGAGCAGAACTAACTGTACTCTCTTAAGCAGACCAGGTTAAGTGCTATTTGGAGGTGTACCTTGTGAAAGGGACAAAGGGACTGTCCTGGCTGGGAGATGGGGAAGGTTTTCTGAGAAAGGTACCATTGGGACTGAGCATTCAAATATAAGCAGGGTTTCAAAGGTAGAGCAGAGTAGCAGAAAATATTCCAAGGGGGAGAGCAACAGTGAGTAAGGTGCAATGTGAAAAAGACAAAAAAAAAATAAAGGGTGTGGAGAGGGTCAGCAACTATTGTATTCTGTTTCATGCATAAGTTTATTTTCTTTATTGCCTTCCTCCTGCCACATGTAGCCTCTTGATGATGGGAAGCATGACTATCACATTACCTGGGCCTGTGTAGGCCCTTGGTAGTATCTCAAAAAATGTGAACCAATGAATGGATGAATGAGCAAGTGGTGGACAAGTGAAAGGGAAGGTATTTCACCCACTGCCTATCTGGAAAGTAGAAAGAAACAAGTAACAGTGATGTTATAGCATGTGGTCCTGAGTAATAACCACCTCTTTTATCAATCATTTGATAACCACCCCCCAAAATAGCACCAGGAATCCTTTTCTAATTTCATTTGTGTATACATAATTGTGGCAATTTATTAGTATAAATTTATTATTAATTCTTTTTTATAGTATATACTCTTACTAAGGGCATGTGTAGTAGCAATTAGACGCTTTTGATGTACCCACACATCTGAGACTGGATTCTTCCTGATCACTCAGGACCTATATATCCAGCTCCATGCCAAATATTTTTTTTTCTTTGAACAGTATTGAGCATACTCTCATTTCCAAAGTCTAAAACCTGTCACTGTTATGGCTATGAACAGCTTGCCCTGTAGTCTCTCAGAATAGTATTCAATTAAACTGACTCAAAAACTTAAAGAATTGGCAAATTTAAGATTCATAGCAGCCCATGAGCATTACCTAACATGTTTTCAAATTTGTTAGCCTCTTAGTGATCTAAAAGTCAGCCAAGGAGAAGTCTGCTGGCACTAAGAGCTCCGCAGATCTATAATGCAAGAGTGGCAGCTCAAGACACACATCCACATTCCCTCTAAGGGTGCATGGGGCAGATCCACCAATGCAGTGCCTGGCACTGATTTGAGCACATGCCTCTGAGCCTTAAATTGATAAAATTGGTTCATTTCTGACTAGAAGTGAATACACCTGGATTTTTCAGACCCAACAACCCAGTGAATTAATAATATATGTAAAAAGTTAAAATATATTGAAGTCATTACAGAGGAAGCCTTTCCCTGAGGTCTACATCCTTAGAACTGATGTTGGTAAAATAGAAATATTAGCAGTTGATATTCCATGGGCACTTATTTCTCAGACTTTCTGCTAAGTACTGTTCATATATTAATTGGTTAGATCTTAACTAGCACCTTATGAAATAGGAGCTATCATGTTCATTTTACATACAAGGAAACTGGGAGGCAGAGAGCATTCATCAGAGTTTCAGAAGTTGATATTCTAGACCATTATGCAAAATTTTCTCTGGCTTGGTTCTGAATTCCTTGCCTAAAAGCTCTTGCATAATATAACCTGAAAAGTCGCATTCAACTGGGAACAGAAACTTGACTCTAAAAACTTATTTAGGGTGTCGATAAAATGAAGGCCTAATTATAAAAAGCATATGGGCATTCCAAGGCATCCTGTGCCCTTCACAGGGGCCTGAGTCATCAGGGCTTGGCCAGAGTGGGGAAGCTCTTTTCTTTTTTGGGGATGAGCCTCAAACAAACCCCAAATTGGATTAGGCTCAGGTGAAAGGCAGTGTTGGGGAAGAGACTTGGTCTCAGTAAAATTGCATGTGCAAAGGCTCCTGCACTTTGAGAAAAATGACTAATAAGGAACACCAACTCCTTTATATTTCTAAACAAATTATAAGGAGGATAAAATAAAATGATGTGAAATTTCCAAGATTAAGCATTATAATATACTCTACAGTAAGCATCACATAAAAGTGGAACAACTGGGGGAGAAAAAATAAATAGGTTGTAATCAGCTGAAAGATTGTGCTAAAGGAGATTACAGGATTAAAAAATCAGAGCCTAAAGACAAGCCTCCTCCTCAAAGCCAAAGATACAATGTTTAATTTCCCTCTTGGGGATTCCTAAAGAATGAAGACTCATACTATGATTCTTCTATGATACTATGATAATTACTATGTAATTATTTTAAATACTTGAATAAAACTTACTCATGAAAGGCCCTATTAAAGCACTTAACAAATATTAACTTAATCATCAAAACAATATTATCGGCAAGGTACTATTTCTATCTCCATTTTATGGATGAGGAGGCTGAGTAAAAGAGAGGTAAAATATCTTGCCCAAGATTACAGAACTAGGAAATGGGAATTGAACTCACACAGATCCAGTCTCCTTATTTTTCACCACTGTATTTTTAAAAGAGATTTCAGGGGTAGGAATTTGGTCAATGGTGAGCATCTTGGTTTTTCACATATTTTTGAAGTGTCACCAGAGACTGCAAAAATTTCAAAACAAGATATCAATGACTTGATGGTCTCTAGTTTAAAAATAGTGATATTAAACACTCTATAAAATAAGCGTCACAGGATTTGGAGTCTTATATCACTAGGCAGCCTTTGTTTTTTTTTTTAAAAGTGCAAAGTATGTCTATACAAATAAATGCATATCTTTATGTACCTTTGTAAATAATAATGAAAAATCTATGAATGATTCTCAACTGCAAAATTTGCCCATGTTAGCAGAGAAACAGAAACTAAACCCATGGTTCATCTTCTATCTCTTTCTGGGGCTAGCTAAACCATGGCTCACAAAGCCTTCACTAATGGGATGATGGCAGTGATAATGAGGGAAGGAGCTCATTGTCTAGGGTCCCTAGATCCCTGGGACCATGGGAAGATTTTCTTGAGCAGTGTAGGCTGACAGTGCGGAATAGAGTTGAAAGTCTAAAGGTATTCTAATAGGAAAAGATAAGCTTTTAAAATATGTCCTGATTCAAAATCCAAAGGATCATTAATTCTGTAATGTTTTGTTTTTCTATTTTACATTCATTATGTATTATAGAGCCAGCAACTTGCTGCTCCTTTTAACCATTGGGAGACACACAAATTCAAATTAGTGTTTTGTGGAGAACTGTATCCTAGATAAGTCTGATGGAAATTATTTTATATGGAAAAAATAAAGACTGACCAGTGAGTCCTAGGTATGAAAATTGTATCCATTATACAAAACAAGTGAGCTCATTCATCATATATTTATCAAATGCCTACCATTTGCCTGCCACTGCAGACAACCTTGTGTCTGTGCTAGAAGAGACAAGGTTCCTGCTTTCATGGGACTTACAGACTCATGTGGGAGATGGACAGATGATGAGAGTAATTAATACATAATTACAGACTGAGATCAAGGGCCTAAAGAAAACTATTCTTGGAGAGCAGATAAAGAAAGAAGCTGGCCTAAACTTGAAGGAGAGGCTGTGGGTGAGGGAAAATAAAAAAAGGAAAAATCATATGTATAAAGGACCCATGGTGGAATGGAATACAGCACATTCCAGGATCTCAAGGAAAGCACATGCAGATGGAGCCCTGGGGAGAGAGAGGGGTAAAGTGGTAGAAAATGAGTCTGGAAAAGGGGACACACCCTGTAGGGTCTTGTAAACTCCACTGAGAATGGGGGAATTTATCCTAACAGTAATGAAGATGCATAGTTATGGATAAGTTTTGCACTTGCATAAAACTGAGTCACTCAGTTTAATCTAGCCTTTAGAAGTCATTCAAAACACAGACGCTCTTGACACATGTGGGGGCTCTGGATTATGATAAGACACTTCCCAAATGCAACTGGACCAAGGCAATTTGTCCGTAGTGATCCCCTTACTGATCATACAACTCCCCCCACCCTTCCATTTAGAACCAAGGCAATGATTGAAAATGTTGGAGAGCAACCAAACAGTTGCTATGGATTTCTCAGGAAGCAAAAGGAGACAAGAACAGCTCTGAGGGCACCATCTGAAATAACAAGCAAGGCAGTGTCAGAATGAGATTTGGATCCTATTAGCAATTTGTCAAAGTAGGGAGAATGGACAAACTAATTTACCCAGCTTTTGGTTCCTTGTAAAACACAATTAAGCAAGAAGGCTTAATTTTCAGGGAATCTAAGCTGAAAGGTGAGGATGCACTCTTCTAAAATTAATACAAAAGGGCACATATACTGAGAAAAAGACTTTCCAAACAAAGCCCCAAAATTTCTGTGGAGGAAAGATCATGTAGTATTCACCCTTCATTGTGTGTAGGATGGATAAAAAAATAATATCCACCTTTCTCAAGGTTATAGATTCTATGTTCTTCCTGTCTTCATATTCAACTGCAAGTCTCATTAAAGGTAAGTCATAGAAGTCTACCCCGGCCTTCCATGTAGGAGAGTTCTCCAGGACAGGCATGCATATGGACTCACCCAGTGGCAACCAATCAATTAATATAATTATCCAATAAATGTGCAAAGTCATTCTTTCTTCCTTTGCATCAGAGGGCTCTGGAGATTGATATGTCTTCCCTCCTGGGCCTTTCCCCTCCCAAGTCATGTAAGTCATTCTTGTCATTGCTTTAAGTGTCCAGACTCCCTCTGCAGTCATTTTATTTGTAATAGTGTCTTGTGTGTTGTGTCTCCTAGTTCTACATATAAACTACCATGCTTACAATCTCCATGAACCTAAGTGTGTCAGTGGGGCTGGGGATGCTATACAAGCCAAAAGTGTACATCATCATTTTCCACCCCAAACTCAATGTCCAGAAACAGAAGTGAAGCTTCAAGGTGGTAGTGACAGCAGTCACCATGTCATCATGGCTGTCACACAAATCCAGTGACAGACCCAATGGTTAGGCAAAGACAGAACTCTGTGAAAATGCAGACCCAAACAGTAAGTAACTCTCCTTTCATCTTACCCACCCTGCACCAGAAGGTTCTGAGAAATGTGTGTGCTTGCTCTCCTTTGGAGAATATTGTGGCCATTCTTGTCTTATGGGCTGGGTTGCTTTGGTGAAACCTAACTTCTGTCCTGAGTTTGACTTGTTCCTGTCACCATTGTCTTTTTCCTCCCTATTGGAAAGAAGCCTTTAGAGGCTCTGCTTGAGAAATATGAAGCCTCCCCTTGCTCTTGCTTCTTGTCCTTTGGTACCAAACCCTCCAATTGACATAAACACACCTGTGAGATTGTGGGTCACATTTCTTGCTCCTTTCTTGTTAGAGAAACACTAACTCATGTATCTAAGTGAACTGTAACAGTAGGAAGGAAGCTGGAATACTTAAGAACTTTGGAAGCATTGCTTCCTTCCACCATCATGTGAATGTAGAGAAAGTTGTTATACTTTAGTAAACAAGTCTTCTAGGGTAAAAACCACATAAGATAATGAATAATGCTGGCAAACGTTCATCTAACTACATGGGCCAGATGCTACCATTTCTAATGGTATCACTGTTTGGGAGAAACATATGCCACACTATTGTGAGAGCACTTCATTCCATGAAAGACTAGACCTTAGGATGGTCTAAAGGAAGAAGTGTCAGATTTGAGATGCCACATGGCCGATCTGCAACCCACTAGGAAGGCATTCATCACTCTGGCAAATGACCCCAAATAACATGGGCAGACACACCTCACTTTGCAAAATATCAAGACTAGTTCACAGGCTAAATGCATAGAATTCCCATGAGTAAATTTACCAGCTACAGTAATAAGAGTCTGTTAAAAATACTAAGATTTGACTTCCATGAATATTTTGACCAGTTTTGTGTAGAACAAGGCAGATTCAAGTACTCATGATACTTCCTGTTTTTTAGGTAGATGGAGCTTCAGATTGTCCATTAAGATAGTCAAAACATTTTCCAGTTAAGAACTGACTTTGTCGTGGCCAAAGGCTTAGTGATAAACCAAAAGAAGCCCTTATTTTAAATACTGTGAGGTAATCCTTTTTGTCTCACAAGTAAGAAAGCTTTACAAATGAAGAGACCAACTGGGTTTGGTACTGACAAATACTGTGCAGAAGATCCATAATTTTGATCCACCTTCATTTCTAAATGGTTGGTTGACTGAATATTTTGAAATACTTTGAAAATATTCACACAAGGTAACAAAGGTTAATTAGCAACACTGTGGGTTTCAATTTGACTTTTCAATAGATGAGACTGTGGGACCAGGAGAGGAAGAAGATGGATCACACTAAGAGAAGGGAGAAATGGAATAGATGCATAGGCTTGCTCTGTGCCAAAGCAACTGGCCAATTGAGAGAAGGGAAGGTTAGTGATGAATTGCTGTAGTATTTAATGTGATATATGAAAAGGCTTTCAGTTGAGAAAGACCTGGGTTGAAATACAAGCTCAAACACTACTATACTGGCTATGTGGCTTTGGGAGCATTACTGAACCTTTCTAAAGCTTGACATCTTCTTGAAAGTAATAATATCTAAGTAATGTGTGTCATATCAATCTAGAAAATAATATATCAGTTAAATGTTAATTTGGTTCCATTCACAAAAAGGCCAAAAAGATTTGTTTAAAAGTACATTTTAGTGTGACTGGCTGAGTAGATATGACCATGCAGTTAAAGGCAGAACTTATTTACAAAAAGAAATAGAGCCAGAGGGGAGGCAAGATGGCATCGGTTTAGGAGGGCACTCACTGAGTAACTCTCTGAGGATGGTTGATTGGGGACAGGGTCCTGCCTGGGGGTCTGTGCTGTGGGCACACAGAACGAGAAGCTTGGGACATCTATCTGCAGGCAGCCCGGCAGCATGGATTGCTCAGTAGAGATTCATGAGTTTTAACCCTACCTGTGGAGGTTAACACAGACAGCTGAGCCCCACTCTCAGGAAGAAAGGTTGGTTTGAGCCATGACTCCCACTGGCAAACTAGTGAGAAGGAGCATTCTCTGAGACTGGGAGGATTCTGGTGGAGGGTCAAGAGGGCTTTCCTTTCTGTGGATTTTGCTGCCTAGAACCCCTTGCAGCTTTGGGGAACAAAATAGCTGGCTTGAAGCAGGACCAGGCTGAGGGGAGTGGCAAATCTGCTGAGGAAGTTGACTTACCTAGCTGCCCAAGGAAATGCCACAACCCCTGCTGGCAATCTGGTGAGAGGGAGCATTCTCCGAGATGGGAGGGTTCAGAAAGAAGGTGGAAAGGGGTTTCCTTTCTGTCAATTTGGCTGCCTGGAGCCCCTCATAACTTTGGGGAGCAGATAACCCAGATTGAAGCAGCATCAGGCTGAGGGGAGAGGCAAATCTACTGAGGAAGCCTGATTTACCCAATAGCCCGGTGATACTCAGACTTGGCTCCAGAGGGGGTGGAGTCAGCCATTTTTATCATTCAGCACTGAATAGCATAAGAGCTTCAGCTCCCTTGGGGAAGCCAGGAAGTGGGAAGTGCTTGGTTAGTGTCCTTGAGCCTAGTAAAGGTCACCTCAGTGAAGGAACTGGTCTAGAAGAGGACATATTTTGGGTCCCTTATTTCACACACACACACACAAAATGTCACTTTAAAAACTAAAAAATGAATTTTTCTTTATGCTTTTTTGAAATAGCTAAAATATGCCTCAAAACTGACAGATAGAACCTTGCAGGGCAATTGATTGATAAAAACAAGCACGCTGAGAGGTTCCACAAGGGTCCAAGAAGGAAGACTGTTCTTTCTTAGATTTGTTTGACTGCTTGCTTCTGTGATTGTTTGCTTTTTCTTTGATTATTTGTTGTGTTTGCTTTTCTTTCCTCTTTCCTCCCCCCATTATTTTTTCTTTCTTTCTTTCTTTTCTTAAATTAGGTGCTGCTAGCTTGTCTCTTCTTTGCTGTGCTTCTTTTTCAGTGATTTCCCATTCTCTGTCTACATTGATCTTGTATCCCAAGCTATCTCTTTTCCTTCCTTCATTTTCTGACTTCTGCATTCTGTTGTGTTTCTGAAATAGCATATTTTTTCATTAGCCCACAATTTAAGGGTGTCAATTTCTAGTCTGTCTATTCTGTTTTCTCCTTTTTTTCCTTAATATTAACTTTTTCCTTTCAGCCCTTTCTTTATTCTTTCACTCCCTCCTCATCATTCTTCCTTCTAAATCATTATATATATATTCCTCTATTTCATTTCCCAGTCCATTGTAGGTACTCCACTTTTTTTTCTATTACTCTATGTTGCCTACATGAGCTAAATATTTATTTCACTAAGACTTATATGGCCTCTTTTCTAACTTTTATCAATACTACCATTATCCTTCTTCCTTTCTCACATCTTTTGATTCCTCTGGCCCTAATCTTTTGTCTTCAAGGGAACATAAAAAGAAGCAAGGAAATTAAGAAGAAAAAGTGTCAAAGACACAACTTAACACACATACACAGAAGCACCAGGTAAATAAAACTTTACAGCAGAGAGAGAAGCTAATCAACCAAATAAACCCATCAAGATAAAATGATGACTAGAGGGCAAAAAAAATTACAAACCACATTGAGAAACACGAAGACATGAACCAGTCCAATGAACAAACTAAAAACCAGGAAGATATGCAAAACATTGAAAAATTAATCAAAGCTTTCCAAACAAATATCATGGACCAACATAATGAAGTGAAGGAAGAGATAAAGGATATTAAGTAGACACTGGGAGAACATACTGAAGAAATTGTAAACATACATAAAAAGATAATGGATATGATGGTAATCAATGGCACAATCCAAGAAATCGAAAGACACTGGATTCACATAACAGCAGATTTGAATAGGCAGAAGAAAGAAATAGGGATGTGGAAGACAATACATCTGAAATCAAACAGATAATATAAGAGATAGACAAAAAGATAGAAATAATCCAGCAGGGACTCGGGGATTTAACCAACAACACAAAATCCACAAACGCATGCATTATGGGCATCCCAGAAGGAGAAGAGAAGGGAAAGAGTACAGAAGGTGTGTTGAAGGAAATAATGACTGAAAACTTCCCAAACCTATTGAGAGAGATGATGTGCAGATCCAGGAAGCAAAGCGCAACCCAAACAGTATAAATCTGAACAGGACAACTCCAAGACATATACTTGTCAAAATGTCCAATGCTCAAGATAAAGAGAAAATACTCAAGGCAGAAAGAGAAAAGAGAACTATCACATACAAGGGAAGCACAATATGATTAAGAGCTGATTTCTCATCTGAAACCATGGAGGCAAGAAGACAGTTGTATGACATAGTCAAAGAACTAAAAGCAAAAAACTTCCAGCCACGAATTCTCTATCCAGCAAAACTGGCATTCAAAAATGATGGAGAGATCAAAATATGCATGGATAAACAGAAATTAAGAGAGTGTGCCAAAAAGAAACTTGCACTTCAAGAAATATTAAAGGAAGTTCTACAAGTTGAAAGGAAAAAAACGAGGGAAAGAGAGTTGGAGGAGAGTTTAAAAACAACTAAAAGGACAAAAACAGAAACAAAATGACATATGACATACATTAACCCAAAAAAAAATGTGACTGAAGTAAGAAATTCATTGTAAGTAATAACACTGAATGTTAATGGATTAAATTCACCACTCAAGAGACACAGATTGGCAGAATTGATAAGGAAATATGATCCATCTATATGCTGTTTACAAGAAAACCAACTTTGACCCAGGGATTAAAGGAGGCTGAAAGTGAATGGCTGAAAAACAATTTTACAGGCTAACAATAGCCAAAAAAGGACAGGAGTAGCTATTCTAATATCAGGCAAAATAGACTTTAAATGCAAAACTATAGTAAGACACAAAGATGGACACTATGTATTAGTAAAAGGGGTAATCTCTCAAGAAGAGAGAACAACCATAAACAATTATGCACCTACAGTGTTCCTCAAAATATATGAGGCAAACTCTGGAAAAACTAAGTGGAGAAATAAACACCTCTACAATTATAGTGGGGGACTTTAATACACCATTATCCTCATTAGACAGAACATCTAGACAGAGAATCAATAAAGAAACAAAGATTCTGAACAACACATTAGAGGACCTGGACTTAATAGACATATACAGAACACTAACCCCAAATACAGCAGGATTTACATTGTTCTCGAGTGCACATGGATCATACTCCAAGAGAGACCACATGCTAGGCAACAGAACAGCTCTTAATGAATTCAGAAACATTGAGATTATACAAAGTAATTTCTCTGACCACAATGGAATGAAATTGGAATTCACTAAGGGCCAGAGAATCAGATGAGGGACAAAGATATGGAAGTTAAACAACACACTCTTAGACAAATAGTGGGTGAAGGAGGAAACCTCAAAAGAAATCAGTAACTACCCTTAAACTAATGAAAATGACAACATAACATATCAAAACCTATGGTATGCACCGCAATCTGTCCTGAGAGGGAAGTT
The DNA here is from genome assembly GCA_029593785.1 of Cabassous unicinctus. Lineage (NCBI taxonomy): Eukaryota > Metazoa > Chordata > Mammalia > Cingulata > Chlamyphoridae > Cabassous > Cabassous unicinctus. Next base: position 22,410 of record JAQZBX010019119.1, read on the forward strand.
CATAGCTGTAAATACATTTATTAAAAAATAAGAAAGAACTAAAATTGAAGAACTAACTGCACACTTGGAGGAATTGGAAAAGCAACAACAAACTAAACCTAAAGGAAGTAGAAAGAAGGAAATAACAAAGAGTATAGCAGAACAAAATGAAATAGAGAATAAGAAAGCATTAGTAAAAATTATCAAAACCAAAAGCAGGTTCTTTGAGAAGATCAATAAAATTGACAAACCCTTAGACTAACAAAAACAAAGAGAGAACAGATGCAAATACAGAAAATAATCAATGAGCAAGGGGATATTACTACTGACTGCTCCAAAATAAAGAGTATCATAAGAAGATGGCTTGAAAAATTATATGTGAACAAGAACAATAAATTAGAGGAAATTGTCAAGTTTCTAGAAACTTACAAACAGCCTACATTGATGAAAGAAGAAATTGATGAACTGAACAGTCCAATTAGAAATAAAGAGATAGACTTAGTCATCAAAAACCTCCCAACTAAGAAGAACCCAGGACCAGAAGGCTTCACAGCTGAATTCTACCAAACATTCTGGAAAGAGCTAATGCCAATCCTGTTTAAGCTCTTCCAAAAAATAGAAGGAGAAGGAATATTGCCTAATTCATTCTACGATGGCAACATTACCCTAATACCAAAACCAAACAAAGATACCACCAGAAAGGAAAATTACAGACCAATTTCTCCAATGATCCTAGATGATAAATTCCTTAACAAAATACTTGCTAATCGCATTCAACAATATATTAAAAGGATTATACACCATGACCAAGTGGGTTTCATCCCAGGTATGTAAGGATGGTTCAATTTAAGAAAATCAATCAATGTAATACACCACATAAACAGATTGAAAGAAAAAATCATATAATCGTCTCTATAGATGCAGAAAAAGCATTCGACAAAATACAGCACCCTTTCCTGATAAAAACACTGCAAAAGATAGGAATAGAAGGAAATTTTCTGAACATGATAAAGGATATATATGAAAAACCCAAAGCTAACATCATCTTCAGTGGTGAAATCCTAAAAGCCTTCCCTCTGAGATCAGGAACAAAACAAGGATGCCCACTATCACCACTCCTATTTAACATTGTCTTAGAAGTACTTGCTCGAGCACTGAGGCAGAAAAAAATATAAAAGTCATCCAAATTGTAAAGGAACAAGTAAAAATTACATTATTTGCAGATGACATGATCGTATATGTAGAAAGCCCTGAGAAATCTACAACAAAGCTTCTAGAACTTATAAAGGAGTTCAGTAATGTTGCAGGCTATAAGATCAATGCTCAAAAATCAATAACATTTCTGTACACCAATAATGAACAATATGAAGAGGAAATCAAGAAAAAAATAACATTTACAATAGTAAATAAAAGAATCAAATACCTAGGAATAAGTTTAACTAAAGATGTAAGGGACTTATAAACTACACAACACTGTTAAAGGAAATCAAAGAAGATTTAAATAAATGGAAGAATATTCCCTGTTCATGGATAAGAAGACTAAACATCATCAAGATGTCTATCCTACCCAAACTAATCTATAGATTAAATGCATTCCTAATAAAAATCAACACTGTATTTTGTAAGGAACTGGAAAAACTAACTACAAAATATATTTGGAAAGTTAAGTGGCCCTGAATTGCCAAAGACATATTGAAAAAGAAAAATGAAGTTGGAGGTATCCCATTACCTGGCTTTAAAACATACTATGAAGCTACAGTGCTCAAAACTGCATCATATTGGCACAAGGATAGACATACTGACCAATGGATCTGAATGAGAGTTCTGATATAGATCCTCACATTTACAGTCATCTGATATTCAACAATGCCACCAAGCCCACTGAGTTGGGAGAGAAGGGCCTCTTTGACAAGTGTTGCTTTGAAAACTGGATATCCATATCCAAAAGAATGAGAGAGGAATACCATCTCACACCTTATACAAAAATCAACTCCAGATGGATCAAATATCTAAATATAAGAGCCAAAACCATATAGACCTTGGAAGATAACATAGGGAAATATCTACAGGACCTTGTAATAGGAAATGGTTTCATGAATTTCACACCCAAAGCATGAGCAGCAAGAGAAAAAATAGATAAATGGGATCTCTTCAAAATTAAAAACTTCTGCACCTTAAAGGACGTTAGTAAAAAATAAAAGTGCAGCTTATCCAATGGGAGAAAATACTTGGCAACCATATATCTGATCGAAACCTAATATCCTGCATATATAAAGAAATCCTACACCTCAAAATTAAAAGACAACCCATTTTAAAAATGGGCAAGTGACCTGAAAAGACACTTCTCCAAGGAAGAAATACATATGGCCAAAAAGCACATGGACATAATCTATGGTAAAGTGATAGAGTATAGTTGCATATTGAAGGATAGGACAGGTGGGTAGTCATATTACTGGGTTTGGTGGTGAAGGGTTGACAGGTGGGTAGATTAGGAAGGGTTGGTTATAATACCGAGGATACTGGGGAGAGAGATGGGAGGGGGCATAGGTGAACATGGGATTTGTGGGTATGATGTTGAAAGTGCATGAGTGGGAATGCTCTTATGGCAGTATGACAAGATAGTGTCACTTCTTTAGGGTGTAGGTTGTCAGGGTATTCAGGAAGGGGTGCATCTGGAGTAGGTTTCTGGTGAATGTGTGAGTATTCTTCCTGTCATAAGGTGTTGTGTCAGGGAGTGGAGACCCACACAGTGAGTGGGAAGGAGATGGACACCCATCTTTGGGAGGACCAATTCACCCAGAAACAGACAGGTAGGTGTCTCTTAGGCACAAAGGTGGATCCTAATAGGAGAGGATAATCAGCATGTTAAGACCTCTTGTTGCATGTAATTATGAATCTTGTCATCCAATGAGTCAAGACAGGGTGTGTCATGAGCCCTAGGGGGATGGGGAGGAAGGAACAGAAAAGATCGAACATGGGGTATTTAGTGGTCATGGGAACTGTATTTAATTAGCTTACAATAATGGACACAGGACATGGTAATTATCATCAATAATTATTAAGCTGTAACATCTAAATTGTAAACTATACTGTAAACCATTGATAATGTTTAGTAGCTATTCTTCACTATCTGTATAACAGTTATAACAATGCTACCTTCCACATAAAAAAGGTTTTAATATGGGATGAGGAAAGGGGAAGGAGGTTGAGTATATGGGAGTCTTTAGTATTCTGTGTGTGACTTTACTGTTACCTAAAACTTCTTTGAAAATTAAATGAATCGGGAGACACTGGGAAGTGAGGTGGGGCAGGTGCCACAGTACAGACTGGACACCCAATAATGCAGTGATAAAAGGAAAAATATTAAAAATTAAACATTTTTTTTCTTTTTTCCCATTTTTTTAATATCCCAATCCTTTAATTTTATTTTATTTCTGGTGTTTTTTTGTTTGTTTGTTTGTTTCCATCTATTTTATCTCTTATATTTAAACTTATCTTTATTATTTCATTTTCCTATTAATTATATTTGGCTATTATACGGGCTTCATCTTCAAGGAAAGTTTGGATCGCAGAAGGGTTACAGACGGGGCAGAAGAGGATCATTGGTGGGGGGTGTCAGGAATGGGGGTTTCATGGGAGGAAGTTCACCTGAATATACATGAAAGATATATAATATTGTTCAAGTGATCAAGGGGTGGGGCTTGGTCACAGTGGGTAGACAATCACTCAATAAATGAGGGAATACTGAATTCACAGCCAGGAGAGCTCTGCCACATTCTCCAAGGGAACAGCAGCAGTCCCCCAAGTGCAGGGGCAGTTTCTGGCAAAGGAGGAGGGTCTACTGATGGGTTCTTGTTATTGATGACTAGCCTTACGAGTCTTTGCTCTTGTAATTGAAACTTAGCCTACTGTTATGGGGTGCCAAAGTTTTGCCACCTGAGAGCCTCCTTGTTGCTCAAATGTGGCCGCTATTTAAGACAAACTCACCATATGAATGCATTACCTTCCCGCCAACATGGGACGTGACTCCCAGGGATGGGCTTCCCTGGCAATGAGGGATTAATACCAAGTGCCAACTGGCAATCTGACTATAAAAAGACCTTGAATAAAAGGGGGAAAAGGTAAAGACAAATGATTTCATGAGGCTAAGAGACTTCAAAGAGAGTCGGGTAGTTATCCCAGAGGTAACGCTTACACACACCTCAGTAGGATCTCATAGAACACCAAAGTGGATATCATCCCACACAGAGGGGCTCCTGAGGGCTCTTGGAGACACCCAGGTCCTATATAAGGGGGGATAGCTCCATAGATTGATTCCTTACCAGTGGGCTCTACTTTGGAATCTGTGTTCCTGAGAGTGACAGAGTTGGACTCAAGTAAGTCCTCCCTGCTCATGGTCCATCAGTCCCTTCTATTCAAACCTATCTGTGATGCTGGAGTTTGTAGGTGTACTTCGAGGTGCTGGAGCTTCAGGCCTGTCCATGTGCCAGCTGTGCCTGGAATCTTGGTGGAGCTGCCATTCCTAATCTACAGCTCAATGGACTCACCCAAGTCAACTGGTGAGGAGACAATGATGGACAATGGCCATCCCAGGGAATGGAGAAAGCTTGCAGCTGCAGGCAGGATAATTCCATCCACTGTAGCCATGAGATATAAGCTCACTCTCACTTGGAGGTGGAGTGGACATCACCATCCCAAACTCCTCAGGATTGGGGGAAGTGCTATGGACTAGAGTGGACTTAATGGTATTCTGTTGTAGACATATTGTGATTCAAGCAATGGAAGAAATTACAAGAGTGAGATGGAGCCAGTGGCCACTGGATGCTTTGGGGGAAGAGAGGGGAGAAGCAGTTGTAATACAGATGCTTTTTCAGGACTTGGGAATTATCCTGAATAGCATTACAATGACAGATATTGGGCATTTTAAATCAGCATATAACATGCAGAACTGTGTGGGAGAGAGTGTGGTCTACATTGTGAACTATGGTCCATGCATAGTGGCAAAGCCCCAGGATGTGTATATCCATTGCAGGTGATGTGCCACACTAATGAAAGATGTGTATGTGGGATGTTATGGGAGGTGTGGGAGGTGGGGAACATGGGAATCCCTGTAATTTTTGTGTAACATTTATGTAATCTAAGCATCTTTTAAAATATATTTAAAAAGTCATGTATAACCTCTAACTTAATGATACGAGGCCCATATCATAGGTGATACATTGTTTTGTTTTGTTTTTGTTTATTTAAAATTAATAAAGCATTTCCATCACTATAAAAAAAGAAATAGTGTCATGAACATATTTGTGCATCTATTAATAATCTACACCTATATTAATATTTATATCTTTTATAGCTTTTTATTCCATGACCCCTTCTCAGAGTGGCATTTTGCAAAACCCTTATCCTGGAGACATTACAATAACAGTTTTACATTTATGTCTGTGCACATACACAGAGACATAAATTAACTAGATATCCCCCAGAATCAATAAGAAAAAATATGGTCAAATGTCTGTATGCATTGGGAAAAAATGACCAAGTTAGAAGTGCTGAATTTGGACAACTAATTCAAAACTGAGCTAGTTAAGAATTACAGGCTTTTAAATGGTATTTCTACTGTTGTTCAATTTTAATGATTAGGCTGGATCCATGTGTTGGAATTGGGCAGTTTGATGTAATTATGAATTCCAAAAATATAACTGGATCATGCTTGTAAACTGATCTGTTAATCTGGGCATGATTAAGTTATGATTAGGGCATTGACTGGGCCACGTCAGTAGGGCGTTGAGCCCCATCCCTTTGGTGGGTGGGGAATTGAATATAAACGGCAAGGCAAGAACAGAGTTGTGGCAGTTTTTGAGAAGCAATTTTGATGTTGGAGAATAGGCCCTAGAAGAAGAGAAGTGAGCTGTTCACCTGACAGTCTACAGCTGACCTTGTGGAGGAACCAGAAGGGCTAAGCCTGAAGAGAAATGCAGCCCCAGGAAGAGAGGAACACAAGAATCCTGAACCCTGGCAAATGTCAGTAGCTGTCTTTCTCCAACATGTGGCAATTAACTTTGGTGAGAAGAAATTTAACACTTTATGGCCTGGTATCTGTGGACTTCTACTGTAAATAAATACCCTTTATAAAGACCAACCCATTTTTGTTATTTCAGATTAGCACCCCTTTGGCTGACCAATACACCATGTTAAAGCTGTTTGGAGTAAGACAAGTGATTGTTACAATGCTAATACTAATACTAAGCACTAGGGAGATTTGGAAACAGGTGCTGTACAGAGTGCTTCATTAGAAGGCTCTCTTTTAATCCTCACAGTAGCTCTGTAGAGAAGGCATTCATATTCTCATTTCATGGAAGAACCTGAGACTTAGAGAGATTGTGACTTGCCCAAAGTCACACAAGGAGGTGGACTAAAATCCAGGTCTGACTCCCAGACTTATGCTTTTCCTTTTTATCATCCAGTTTCTTTGCACATGAATGGCATGTTCTATGCAGAAATGACTCTTTTGGCATCCTTGTCTGGTAAATAACTTATACAGAGAGAATATAAAGATGTTTGGTGGCAGATTCTTCAGTTAAATATGTTACTGCTTGCTGTGTTGTCTGCAAAGAGAGAAGTAGCATGAGATCAAAGAAGGCTACTCAGGTAGAGGCTTTACCTTACTAATTCAGAACTTCAAATATTTTATTAACTATGTCAATTATAACAATTATTCCATTTGGAATTATTTGGTTTCTTTCCCTTGAGAAAGGCTTGTTAGTTTTGTTGTTGTTGTTCTTATCGTTCTGGTGTCTAAATTGAGCTGAGATAAATGCTTCAGAAAAACAAAAATGAAATCAGAGAAAGCCTTGGTCTTACAACCAGTCTAAAATATATAATATATATTCTTAAAAATTCTAAGCTCTTTTGGTATTGTGTAGACACTCTAAAACTTCATAGTCTTTGACTAGATATCTGCTGAACTGCAGGAGGAGATTCACGTACCTCCTAACATTGGAGTTTCTGATAAACCAGCTCTCAATGGTCCCAAGTGGATGAAAGGACCTTATCCTCAAGAAAGCTGTTAATAGAATTTCCTGGAATGATGTAAATGTCCAATATTTGTGTTGTCGCATAAGGTATCCACAAGCCATGTGTGGCTATTGAGTATTTGCTATGTGGCTCCTTGCCTGAGGAAATAATTTTTAAATTTTATTTAGTTTTAAAGAATTTAAATTTAAATAGCCCCCTGTGCCTTGTGGCAGTTGTGTTGGACAGCACAGAGCTAGACATTAGAGCATCTAAAGAAGTAAAAATTTTACTCCAGGACACTTACTCATATTGTAAATAGCTCTCAAAGTTTCATCATTGATGCGGATTTGTGACAAAGATGACTTAAAAGGATAAAATATTTCATGTGAGATGAAAAATTCATACAAATAGTCACTTTAAATGATCAATAAATGAGGCACTAATATGGAAACATTGATGCCATAGATAGAAATGACATTTGGAATATCAGTTACAAGCAATGCAAAAACATATGTGTATGGGGAAAGAGAAGTAGTAAAAAACTTGTGATTAATGCAAATAGACAAGTTCATTGTGATGCTAGGAAATATTATGTTCTATTTTGTACTGAATGTAGTTCAAACTTTCTGAACTTTGGTAACACACCTAAATGAATTTTTGCTGAATTTAAGGTGTCTGATTAAAAACAAACAAAAACAAAGACCATGCATGTATTTGAAAATAGAATGTGTCTTTCCAGTAGAGACATTCTACATACTAGTTTCTGCGGCAAAGTATCTATGAGGAAGTAGAGTTTATAGTGTGAGCTGTTAAGTAATCAATGGAACATCAATCTCACCTTATTCATTGTTGCTCTCTTAGTCTCCATGTTTTTCAGCCTTCGGTGTTTCCATTTTGAACAACTCTGATCCATCATTGCAGTTTGCCAACTGCTGCATTCATGTTCTTACTCATCCAACTCCACGTGGCAGCTACATGTCTACATAAAAACAAATTTGCTTGTTGGCTTCATACGGGCAGGAAATGAAACTGCCACAACACTGCCTGATTTTTCCCCGTGTTCAATTTTCCTCTTAGGTTTGCTTCTCCAGTTAAAATTCAGTTATCTGAAAGACAAACTCCTTCCTGCATTGAATAAACAAAAGGTAAATCTCAAAAGTTTAATGTATCTGCATACTTCTGATATTTTAGCTCTTCAGAGTCAGGCCAGGGCTTGCCACTGGTGTCTGCATGCAGACTGAAATACAGCAAGCTCAGAGGGCATAGGGATAGAGCTCAGCTGCCTAATGAAATTTTATTTATACAAGCATGTTTGCCATTTCTAAAATTTCAGAAGAGCCTAACCTAATTTGTATAACTTTGGTTCTCCCCAAGATGCTACCTTCTCAACAGTCCTTTCTAAGGAGAAGGACATCTGAAACACTGGTTCTCCTGCCTGCATCCTTAATTTGGCACATTTCCTGGTGCTTTCTACTGCTCACTTGGCAAAGGATGTTCACGGCAAACATGTAGATGGCAGAAAACTGGGTAGTGCTTGGGCTTTGGCTCATTGATGGCTACCAGGATCATCATATTCTAGTTGGATTGGTAATGTTAACTAAGAGAAAGCATGGCTTTATTGGGATGGGTGAATAAGAACTGCTGCTTTCCTCACTTGGACCAGTCAGAACCAGAGGATGCTCTGTGAATTATCCTCTGGTCAAAGGCTCTCTGTGTTCCAGCATCATAGTGCATACTGCTGAGCTGCCCTAAACTGCCTTTGTCCTAAGATACCACCCATTTTCTAAGCCACTTCCCCACTCCCCAAGGCAGGGCAAAGAGACATTGCTAAGTAGCTGAACTAGTTGAAGATTATTTATCCTGGAAGGTCAGCAACAAATGGGACTGGAAGGCAGATGAGAAGCTTGGGTCACACCCCCTTCTCGGATATTGGGTGAGATAAAAGCTTGTCATATACCATGTAAAAGATGGGTTTAAACCAGTGAACACAGTGTACAGTGAAGCACCATGTGTTAGAAGAATGACCATTTGCATAAAAAACAAGACATTTTAATTATAAATTTGTATTCTGGTGCTGTCCTTTTCTTCCATTTTTGTATCTACTCTAAGGAAAATAAATAACTTGTGTTCCCAAAGAAAGCAATTATTATATAAAAAAGTAGAACTGTCAATATGAAGAGCTATTTGATTTATAAAAACAACAAAAAACAAGAAAAACTCAGACTGCTGGAAAATGGGTATGGACACCAAACCAAATAATGGTTCCTCAAAAATTCTGGAACATGCTAGTGTGCTCTGTTAATTTGTTATGACATTTTGGTTGGTTTTGCTTTTCATTTGTTTGGAGCCCTAACATTCTCAACATTATGTTACTTGTATCATGTTTGTGTACTAACCACACTGGTTGGGCAGCATGACTGGACTAGGCTGAGCAAAAAGGCATGGCAACAAGAGGAAAGTACCCAATGACCAGATAGAAAAACTATTTCGGTGCTGGTTCTCTCAGCTGCTCCAACTCAAGCAAGGAAAACCCAACTGCCTCCACTTAGAGGCACCAGTACTCCCATGTTCAGAGGTACCTGAATTGTGATAAGCTTGTCTACCCAAGGCCATTGAATCCCCTGAATGATTGGGCAGAGTGAATGAGGCCTCTATTGCAGCCTGTACTCCAAAAAGGAAAAAATAAATAAAGAAAAGGAAATGTTGCATGCACATTTATTTTATACAAACCTATATATATTTACTTTTCCTGTAAACTGTATACCACCAGTTAGAAAATGTATGTAAAAGTCTGTTACTTGGTACACTATCCCACCAACAGTATAGTTTTTGTCTGCTTTCCAAAAGGTAAGAATCCATCTAAATTTTGTGTGTTCTTGTCTACAGTGAGAATGAGAAATGTTTCTGTGAAAACTGTGCATGATTACTGCAAATTACCTATAAGAAGGAACAAGTTTGCAAAAATAATCTCTTTGATATGCTTAGCACCAGCATCTACTATTGCTCACATGCCAGGTTTATTTTCTGGAGAACCTGTTCATGGGTGTGTGTGTGTTTGTCTTTCCCATGCAAGATAAGTAGCCAGTAATGGCAGAAGTGGTGATGGCCTCTCTGATACATGCTCTACTGAAAACTACTAGGGGTAAGAAGCTATTTTTCCATACTCTGGTTTTGAAATGCACTGTGGAAAATTATAGGAAGAGAAGAGGGATGCTTGACAAGCCTAGTAAAAAATGTGTGCTCTGGTTCATTTTTATTGAATATATTCAAAGAATTATACACATTCAGAGAAATGTATTCACTCAAAGAAACAGTGAATGTCTCTACCATCTTAAATGCAAGATTGTCCTGATTCCCTCTTTACAGCAACATAAAAAGGACTGCGCTGTGTTGAAGATGATTGTGGCTTATTATGTCCTCAGGGGAATACTGAACCAACTTCAGTCTTTTCACAAAAGTGGGTAAGGTGTCAATGAAAGACCACAAGGGTCTAAAGATGGCCTTCAACATTAGCCAAATCCAGGAAAGTGCAGGATGGTTTTTTCCAATGGATACCAAGGGTGTTCAAGCTAAGAGCTTAGCAGAAAAGTGGGAAATGTGTGATGTGTGAACTGGACATATTAGTGAGCTGTCAGAATAATAATTGATCATCCATTGATACTGACCAATTACTTAGAGCTCTCACTAAAGAAGATCACTCTGAAAGATTCTTACCATTTTTTTTCACCACCACTACCATCATCACCATCATCATCTCCCTGTCTGAGACTAAGCAATATTATCACGGAGTGAAATGAACACTTGCTTTGGCTAGCATCATTAGCCAGTTGGCTCCAGGGCATTCCAAATAAACAAAGAACATGAAGTAGAGAGAGCAGAGAGGTCATATATGGGAAGGGAGAAATAAAAAAAGCCAACTATGGCTTAATAATGTGGGCTGGTCTTTCTCTTCCCCACATTGATAACATAACACTTATCATACCATTGCTCCACTACTTCCCATCTTTGTTTTTATAATGGCATTCTGAATACAAATATCTTTCTGATTTCTTAAAAATCCACTTAGTATTGTATGGCAGGTCAAAAGTACTTTCAAAAGATGTTTATGTGGGAGGTTGTGGGAGGTGTGGGAGGTGGGGAACATGGGAATCCCTATAATTTTTGTGTAACATTTATGTAATGTAAGCATCTTTAAAAAAAAAATACTTTCAAAGAGTAATTACATTTCCTCTTGATTTTAAATGGATGCCAGCAACTCAGTCTTTAATTTCAGATGTATTGTTCACATAGTTATTTCCCTTGTCCATATCAACATGATCTGTCCTGGTTTTTAAAAGGGCATTCTTTTCTCCCAGTGGATATATAACTATATTCCAATGAGATTTTGAGTTTTTGCAGTACAAGTGCTTGTCAAAACACTGCAGCTCATCACTTTAATGTCATTTTATATGAGTCTGCCTGAGAATAAATGAGAACGAATGTTCCCTAGATAACAATGATAGATTTAGTCTCAATTCATAAAAATTCTCTTTAGCACCACTCTAAGTCAATGCCTTCATTTAAAGGGTGAAAGATGAAAATTTTTATAGTCAATCATTAAGTTAAAAAATATTTTTAGGGTGTGTTGTTTAGTAATTCAAATTCAGTTTTTTTAATGGTCTTGCTTCAAAC
>JAQZBX010019120.1:0-34043 GCA_029593785.1 Cabassous unicinctus
CTGCCCTCTCTTCTCATCCTTTTCCTCCTGTCTTCACTGGGATTTGATCCTCGGAACCTCCAATGTGGGAGAGAGGTATCCTACTACCACCTGCGCCACCTTAGTTCCTGGTTATTCGGTGTGTCTCGTCTTGGCTCTCCCATGTGTCACTCTACTGTTACGTCATCATCTTGCTGCATGGCTTCCAGGCCCTGGCAGTGTACCCGCACACGGGGCCTGGTGGCTCACCTGCTCACAGGGCCTGGCGGCTCACATGCCTTCGGTAGTTTTCTTTTTTTCATTTTTAATGGGACATCCCAGGTCCCTCCATATGGGAGATGGACGCCTAACCACTTGAGCCACATCTGTCTCCCTGCTATATCTCTTAAGGTTGACCAAAGATACCCAAAGTTAGTCTTTTCCCATACAGGATGGTCATATAATAAATCAGGCTTAGTTTATGACCAGCATTCTAAAAACTAGATCTAGGAAGAAAAACTGGGTCTGGGGACACATGCATGGTTTCTAATATAGCGAATGTTTAGGCTACCCTGATTATCACAAAATCAGGACAGTGAGAATATTCACATAGTAAGTTCTTAATAGTAAAAAAGTAGCTGAATGCAAGCTATGTTGTACACTATTAGACTCATAGTGAACTGAAAATTATCACCTATAACTAATGAGGCATTTTATGTAGCCATAATTGTAGTCATGTTAAAAATTAAATTAGGGAAGTTCTATTATTTTCCATCTGAAACCTATTGATTTGGTGAAGCTCAAAATGAATATGTATTTGGGCAATACCTTATCTGTAGGTAAAGACATATATATTGCTGCTCCTCTATTTAAAGAGCAAATTGTTCTTCAAACATGTCTCATACTATGGCTTCTTAAAGGCTTACCTAAAGAGCTATGCTTTCATCTAGGCAGGGTTTGTCGTCTAGAAGAGGAGGGTACAATTTTATCTATAAATGTGTAATGAAGATTAGTTAGTAAGATTAAATTATTAATTCTTTTTCCCTTAAAGACCATGAAGCATCAGGAGTAAAGAAGTATCTGTAGATGATAGAAAAGATTATGTATAACCAAGATTTCACCTTGCCTTGAGACAAATGAAATCACAAAGATGTCAATGTCCAAATTTATTAACTTGTAGCTGACACTTGCATAACATAGACCTTCATCCCTTTTCCTCCCCCAAATCATATCTCTCTATTTGTGTGTGTGTGTGGGGGGAATCTTCAGGGGTTGACTTGCCTGCGGTCATGAACAACCTTGTCATGCTCTTATTGATAAGCATCTTCAAATAAATCCTTATAAACTCAGAACTAGATCTTATTATGTCTGGTAATTTTGTATATGACAAAAGAATGATTCCATTCAATGGGCTGTAGGAGATGGATTGAGTGTAAAAGTAGGCTTGAGAGCAAGAGTAGGATGGGGAGTTGGAGGCAACAGAAGTTGCCTACTTCCCAGAACAATCCACTTAGAATGAAAACTCTCCACTAGAGAGTGTAATCTTCATCTCCACAAGAACAAAGCTTTGTATCTTTTTGGTTTACTGCTTTATCTCCAGTGTGAGACAAAAGCTTGGCACATGGTAGGCCCTCAATGCATATTTGTTGAATAAAGAATAATGTTCAGTTTAGTTAAAGTGAGAGAAAATTCTGAGCATGTAACCCTCCCCAAGCCATGGGTAAGCCCAGTTTGTGAGTGAAGTTGAAAGAGAATAGCAAAGGTCAGGGGAAATCTTACACCCTCAGAAATATATCCTTAACTTGCTTAGACACAGTAGAATTTGTACTACCCAATGCTTGCGAATTATATAATTAACAATTTTAAATGGTTATCAGAGGCTCCCAAAAGAGTTACAGATAATGTTTATTTAGGAGAATTGCTGAAAGTGCAAAAGATGTCATTTGTGGATAACAGGCATTAGTGCTAAGGTTTGTGATATGAGTACAGAATTTACTTTAATGTGTTTCAGTTACAATTACCATTAACCTGTCTCTGAGAGATTTTAGAAATTCTGTGATCTTTGAAAGGAAGACCTTGTAAACTTATATGAGGAAATATTGAAATTGTACTCATCATGTTTTTTTGAGATCTTAAATTATCTAGGGTAAAGGACCTGGGCTTTTGTTTTTGTTGTTGTTGTTGTTTGTTTGTTTTCTAATCTGTCAGGGAAGAATACTTTAAATATAATGAAAATAAATTATTAGAAAAACATTCACATGCTTCTATTTTATAGTAATAATGTCAAATTGCCATGAAACTTTCTAAACACTCACTCTCAACCTCTGTACTAGAGGTACATTACTCTAGTGTATTACTCATTATGACCTAGTAACAAATAGTTTGTAAGCTGGTGTGGGTCCATGGACACACTTTCAGTAGCATTGTTTGTTATGGAAGGCCACTCTAGGTACTACTGAACATTCATAGGTGATGACATACAGTCACTGCCTTCCAGGAATTTGCCATCAATTAGGAACTAGATATAAAGGTAAATAAAATTAAATACAAAATATTAATTAAGATAAAAAGATAAGTTAAGCTGTGTGGATGGTAACATGAGGGCAAAGTCAAACTGAGAGGGATTCATGATGGAAATACCCTTTGAAGTTGACCTTGAGACAGCAGTGGGACTCAGGTAGATGGGGTTGGGCAAAGGAGTATAAAGGGAAAGATGCATTCTAGGAAGAAAGAACAAGATTAGAAAAGGTACACTGACAAGACACTGTAGGGGATGGTTTGAGAGAATGGGTTGTCTTGATTTGGCTAGGTTTGTCTTGATTTGATTCTGTGGTGGTTTGACACTGTATGTACCTGAGAGAAACATGTTCTTAAATTTAGTCCATTCTTGTAGGTGTGAACCCACTGTAAGTAGGACCGTTTGATAAAGCTACTTCAGGTATAGTGTGACCCCCCTCAATCAGGATGGGTCTTATTCCTATTACTGGAATCCTATATAAGCAGAATGAAACTCAGACACACAGAGAGAAAACTACAGAAAGCAAGAAGCTGAAACAGTGCCTTGACATGTGACAGGGGAACCAAGGATCACCAGCAGCCAGCCCTAGAATGCCTTGTGTTCAGACAGAAAGAATCACCTTGATGATGCCTTGATTTGGGACATTTTCCCAGCCTCAAAACTATAAGTGTATAAATTCCCATTGCTTAACCTGACCCATTTAGTGGTATTTGCTTCAGCAGCCTAGGAAACTAAAATATTTAAATGAGGGTCTTTGGTAGGGAAAATACTAAAAATGTCTCCCTCCCCCAAGATTCCATTCCCTAATCTCCAGAATCTGTAAATATCATGAGATATCACCTTTGAATATGTTACTTTACATAGCAAAAGGTACTTTCCAGCATTGCAGTTGTAATTAAGGTTCCAATCAACTGATCTTAAAATAGGGAGATTATCCTGGATTATCCAGGGGTGCCAATGTAAGCACATGAGCCCTTAAAAACAGCGATCTTTCTTAGACTTGTGGAGGAAGAGGAAAGCCAAAGGGAAGTCAGAGAAATTTAATGTACAAGAAAGATTTAATGCACTGTTGCTGGCTCTGAAGTAGGAGAAGCCAACAGCCAGGAATGTGGGCAGCCTCTAGAAACTAAAAAGGATCCCTGGTTGACAACCAGAGGGAAGCAGGAACCTCAGTCCTACAACTGCACTGAACTGAATTCTGTCCACAACCTAATTTTAAGTGGATTCTGACCCAGAGAACCTCCCATAAGAGCCCAGGTTGGTTGAAACCTTCATTGTGATCTTGTGAGACGTAGGACAGGATCCCTGCTTTAGTTAGCTAAAGGCTACCAAGGCAGTAAACCAGAAATGGGTTGGCTTTCACAATGAGGATTTATTAACTTAAAAGCTTAAAGTTCCGAGACCAAGAAACATGTCCAAATCAAGGCATCAGGTGAAGCTCTTTCCTTGAAGACAGGGCTGCTGGTGATCCAGGACTCTTGTCACATGGCAGAGCACAATGGTGGTGCTTGCCAGTCTCTGCCTTCTTTTCCAGGCTCCACTGCTTTCAGCTTCTGACTGCTCCTTCTGTGGCTTTCTCTCTCTCGGGTTCCATTGATTTCAGCTCCTTGCTCTAGCGGCTTTCTCTTTTAGTTTCTGTGGGTTCCTCTCTGAGCTCCTGGGTCTTTTATATCTGTATTCGCTCATTTATAAAGGATTCCAGGAAGAAGATTAAGACCCACCCTGGGCTGCCTTTCTGAAGTAACCTAATCAAATGGCCCTTAACTGAATCTAACCAAAAGGTCCCACCTACAGTAGGTTCACTCCCAGAGAATTGATTAACTTAAGAACATAATTTTCTGGTCCACAAAAGCCTCAAACTACCACAGTTCCCATCTGAGCTTTCTTGGATTTCTGATTTACAGAACTGTGAGACAATAAATTAGTGTTGCTTTAATCTGCTAAATGTGTGGTAATTTGCTATGTAGCAATATAAACCTAATACAGAATCATCCTGTGGGCAGCTTTAAATTTTAGATTGAGATGTGTATATGCTAGGTATTGAGCAATCAGGGAAAATGTCACCTGTAGCTTTAGGTCTCTTATTCTGGCAAGAGATGAATTAATATAACCCACCATAAAAGTTCCTTCCCTTTCTTTTCTTGCTTAGTAGTCATTAAGGATGAAAACAGTGCCCAAAGCCAGAGAAGAAAACCTCTTTGGCTTTCCTATCAACTAATTCTGTAGCCTGTTTTTCCCTTTTGAGATGGAGTTACTTTGTCTTTGAAGTTCTCTTGAAGCTTAAGCAGAGCTTCACATGTCTCTTGTAAATGAACAAAAGGCAATGAAAGAAAAATAAAATTTGGTCTTAGAGGGCATTACATGTCTCATTTTATTACTTCTTTTAATTAGAGATTAAATAGCTTGAACCTACTTCTATCATCAAGGCTAAGAGAGGTGGAGTATCTCAATTCTTACATCCTCAAGTGAAGACCCCAAGACACAACTTTGTCCATCTGTTAAGCCTTTTATCTCTTACCACAGAGGTGTGGCATTGTTCTTGTGGGCCTCACAGCAAAGGTTGTAAGCAGGTCTTATTCACTTAGCATAACGTTTAAGAGAAGCTGGATTTAAATATTTTTAGGTGGGAATATGGACTGCCAGATTCACACATTTATTTTACCTCCCTGGCTCCTGTGGGCATTTGAATTTATGATCACCACCTGAAAGAGATATTGTAGTCTAAAATAACATAATAACCAGAATCTTCTTAAAATATGAATTACATAAATATCTAATAGGAGATTGCTCCCTTCATACACATCTGTTATCCCATCACACAATAGGTAGGGAATAAAAATAATGGGCCCATTATTGAAGGAGAACGCCACGATATAAGGTAGAAATATGTTACAGAGTTAAGGGCTCTGGAGTGGTCTTTTTATCCCCATGACTACAGAATTCTGTCAGCTGCCAAGAGAGAAAGTGAAGCTTTTTTGTCCTACAGGTCCATGTTAAATTACGAATGATGTCTGGAAGGAGTAGCACACCAAGGCACTGATATGCACTAACATATTACTGATGGTTAAATTATTATATCAATAAATGTCATTTAGAAGGAGGGATGGAGGAAATGGACCCAAGATGAAGACTGATGAGCGAAAAAGGTCCATCCTATAGTGCATTGCCTGAGGTCACGTCCGAGCTGAATCTCACAGTGAGGAACTTAAGGAGGGGAAATTAATGAAAGGGAAGAGATCAAGAATGCTGAAAATAAATCTCACCTACTACACTGTTTTGCTTGAACTCAGTTCTGCTTCCTAGGCCTCTCCAATTTGTTCCTCAGCCACTCTGGTCAAATAAATCATTATTCCACCAGCAACGATAACTCTTCCAAAGAACAAACGATCAGACACCAACCATCCAACCCTCCAGCTCTGAAAGATGCCAGAATATTCTTGGCCTGTGCTTGGATGAATAAGTGGTTGGGAAGAATTAAGCACTGCTGACTGGAAAATGATTTTTTAAATGTGGCTAAGGAAGTATTATTTGCTTTTTTCCCAGGAGGCCAATTAAAAAAGACAGAAAGATAAGTTGATTATCTTTCTCCTAGAGGGACTGCATCAGGACATTTCCTAAGGAGACTTCATTATGGCTATATGATACGTAAGGTCCTTATTCTGGATATGCTTTTAAAATTATTAGAAATATACAATTAAGATATCTTCTGTCATACTTTTAAGATTTTCTGGATTATAGTTTAAGAACATTATGTTCCTTTGGGACATTTAAAGAAATTTTTGGTGAAACATCTTAAATTAATCATTTTGAATATTTCCTCTAAACTGGATTTGGTTATTTCATTTCCATATTGTAAATTAAGATGACTGTTTTCAGAGCTCTAATTTGTGTAATTCTAGATTGGTTTTCCTTAGGATAAACATCCATGAAGTATATTTTCTAGATTTTAAATTATTATTCTATTATTTTCATTTCACATTTTGTTTTCCTAGTGTTCTAGAGAATAAAATGAAGACACATTATATGTCTGTAATCTGTAATTATATTGGTGTTACTAAAAACGTTTTAATTTATCATTACTTAAAAAATCAAGCCAATTAACCAATTACATTTCTTCAATTGAAAAATCAGTAACAATAAAGTTTACTTTTAAAATCATCTTTACTCAAGGCTTACTTCCCTAAAAGGTCATATTTTCTGAGCATTTATCTTAATTCCTATAGAAATAATATCTGCATTCCATAACTATATATGTAATACTATGGAAGGAATTTACAACATACATTACAGTGGTCAAATAGCTTATTCACCAATAGCAGTAATTCAAAATATATTACAGGGAAAAATCAGCTTAATTCTTGATTCTTTATGTTAGGGAAGACATACAGTGTAAAAGGCAGAAAGATCCTCCTCTTACCTCCCCATGTTTACTGCTACATATCATTTTAAGAGATAAGATATCTCTCATGTGTTTGAAATATTATGTATGGTAGAGGACTTATGTAGAAGAGGCTGCTATAGTGCCCATCCAAACTCATTTCTCTGGGGAACACAGACTGCATTTGCCAGGGTTCTCTGCAGTTTGATGTCACCATGCAACTGAGTTTAGTCCAATCCAATGTGTACAGAATTGATATAGGCCTCTTCCAGGCCTGGTCCATTAAAAATGCTCACAGTATCCCCAATGCTTATTCTCTGCATCAGTTTTTTGGATAGATGAAGAAAATCCAGTAGATGATTCCCAGGCATTAAGTAATGATTGAGCCACATGATGAAGAAGACTTGGTTCTTGAATGATGCTGAACAGGAATTTAGTATCAGATTTTGTATGAGTGAGCTATAAAGTTATATTGTGTAACCCACAGAGATTTGAGGGTTTATTTGTTAAGTAGCTAGTTTACTTACCCTCCTAATACAACTGAGAACTGAGAGTTAGAATCTGTGATATATGATTCTGAGATCCCGAGTCTTATTTTTTATGTATATGTAGATCAAAGTTGAAGAAACCTGGTTTCTAACATATATGAGCAACTCAGTCTTCTACTTTCCAAGTGAGATTGTGAAGTTCATCAACTTTAGATAAGCAACAAATTCTATCTTTTAACAGTCAATGAAAATTAAAAATACATAGAAAATGTATGCTAGATCTAAATCAATATAAAGAATTATTCAAGAAAAGGAGACTCTGCAACATAAGTTAAATCAATAGCAGTAGAAATATAAGTAATCCTCCTTTATAGTAAGTTATGTGCAAAGGAAAATTAATTTAAATACCTCCTCTACTTCTAGTTCATACAAGGATATGAAACAACTCTTTGCCAAATGCCATTGGATTCTTGGAGGCAAACTGATGAAAGGAAGAAAGGCAAAGTTTTTCTTAGTGTTTCTTAAAGATATCAGGGCATTCTTTCCCTAGTTTATATATATATATATATATATATATATATATATGTGTGTGTGTGTGTGTGTGTATATATATATATATATATATTTTTTTTTTTAATGACTTTAGCATCGATTCCTAGATATAGCATTTCTGGGAAGGTCCCTTCTTTTCTACAGTTGCCTCTCATCTTTAAGAACCTCTTTTATTTCCAGCATTCCAGGGCTTTTAAATTTCCCTATGACTGCTTTTATGAACCTTGCAGGACTGACTCCAAAATAAACCACTATCAAGAATAACTTCTGCAGGGACTCAAACAAATATATGCACATTGATGCTCATAGTGACATATTCACAATTGCCAAAAGATGGAAGCAACCCAATTGTCCATCCACCGATGAATGGATAAACAAAATATGGTATATATATACAATGAAATATTATTCAGTCATAAAAAGGAATGAAGTGCTGATACATGTGACAACATGGATGAAACTTGGAGACATCATGTTGAGTGAAATAAGCCAGACACAAAAGGATAAATATATGATCTCACTGGCATGAAATAATTAGGATAAGAAAATTCATAGAATCAGAAACTAGAATATAGGTTACCAGAGGCTGGGGTAGGGGTTGGGAATGGGGAGTTAATGCATAAATTGTAGAGTATCCATTTAGGGTGATGGAAAAGTTTTGGTAATGATGGTGGTGATGGTAACACAACATTGTGAATGTAATTAACAACACTGATGTATATATTTGAATGTGGCTACAAGGGGAAATTTTAGGTTATATAGAGTAAAGATTTTTAAAAAACCATAAGACTGTCCAACACAAATAGTGAACCCTAATGTAAATCATGGATTAAAGTTAATAGTAGAGTTATGATAGTATTCTTTCATCGATTGTAACAAAGTTACCACACTAATGCAAGGTATTAATAACAGGGGTAGAGAGAGTAGGGGAGCTATGTATTTTCTGCATGGTTTTTTTGTAAACCTACAACTTCTCTAATTAAAAAAAAATAGCTTACACACATTATACACAAAAAAATAACTTCTATTCCTGCTGTTTTTGGTAATGTTTTTACTCAGGTAATCGAATGCGCTGATTCATTTATTTAGACTCTCAAGTTATCCAAGATGGTATGATGGCATGAGTGGGATGAGGATGTTCATATGAAATGTCACTTCCTGTCCAGTCTTAGGCATTCTCTTTCTGTGCCAATCTTCTATCTTCTATCACCCCCTCTCTCCAGCCCCCAAATATTTAAGATTATTTCTTACAGAGTGTCCGCCTATATATGCAGTTGGGACTAATCCTATAACCTTCCTCTGCCCCTGCCTTGCATGCATTCATTTTCCCCACACAGAAAGCCTTGAACCTATCACTGGGAAGTTTTACTATCAGCTGATGACCTAAAGCAAGTATGGGATGGAGCCAGTCATAGAGAGATTCTCCATGGAATCCAACAGTTTTTCTGGCATGTTCAGAGCATTAAGATGTTTCAGACTCATCCCTGAATTAGAGAAAGTAGCTTCCATGTTTTTATACTCCTCAGCTGTTTGACCACATCCCCACTCTTACCAATAAATGTAGTTATGAGTACAGAAACACACACACACACACACACACACACACACACACACACACTCAGCCACTGCAGGGGTTTTGAACAGGGGCTTTGGATAAATAAGGGCTGAAGAGGGGACACTTCTCTCTGGCTCCATTTTCTGAAAGGAGAAGCTACTTCTTATCTAGACAGGACGAAAGGAGAGGACTGGCTCGTCCAAACTTTCTTCTTTCCCCTACGTTCCACATTCTAACAGGTTTTTTTCTTTTATCTTCCACAGGTATCTTGAGAAATGTTTGTGAGAATGAAAAGAACAAAATTAGGAAGGGAATTGTTTTAGTTTGCTAGGCTGCCAAAATGCAATATATAAGAAATGGGCTGGCTTTTACAATGGGGAATTATTGGCTTGCAAGCTTACAGTTCTGAGACTGAAAAAAATGTCCAAATCAAGGCATCTTCAGGCAATGCTTTCTTCCTGAATACCGGTTGCCCAAGATCCTCGACACTTCTGTCGCATGATAAGGCACATGGCGGCATCTGCTGGGGTCTCCCTCCTCCTCTGGGCTTCCTTGCCTTCAGCTTCCTGCTTCACAGCTTTCTCTCTGTCTCTATGTATTCATCTCTGTTATCCAGTAAGAGGATTAAGACCCACCCTGGGCCATGCTTTAATTGAAGTCACCTAATCAAAAGACCCCTAACTGAAGTAACCTCATCAAAATTCTTACCCACAAAAGGTTCACACCCACAGGAATGGATTAGCTTTAGAAACATAATTTTCTGAGATTCATCCAGCTTCAAACTATCAAAGGAATTTTTTGCTTAGGTGCTTTGGTTGCAAGAAATAGATATTAGTGCTGGATAACAAAAGATAAAAGGAATTTATTGTAAATATATAGGATAGATTACAGTAGGAAGAGCCAAAGAACCAAATTTTACAAAGGAATGAAGTAAGGCAGTGTTGCACCTCAGTTTATTTATCTGTAAAATGGGAATATAACGTCTACCTAATTAAATTAATTTCAGGTACTTAATTCAGAGAATAAAGTAATGCCAAAAAAGTACCTAGCACAATGAGTGGCATGTAGCAGAAACTCAATAATTTTTGTTTTGTTTTTAAGAATAAAAGAAGCTCTTATTTGTGATGTAGTAAGGGCTACACTTTAGTCAATTACCTAACAAAACGGGAAATCATAAAGCATAATATGTACATATTCACATATACACAAATGTATTTAAAACATTTTATTTTAAAATATATGTATTAGTCAGCCAAAGGGGTGCTGATGCAAAATACCAGAAATCTGTTGGCTTTTATAAAGGGTATTTATTTGGGGTAGAAGCTTACAGTTACCAGGCCATAAAGCATAAATCACTTCTCTCACCAAAGTCTATTGCCACGTTTTGGGGCAAGATGGCTGCCGATGTCTGCTGAGAGTTCAGGCTTCTTGGGTTCCTCTCTTCCTGGGGCTTGTTTCTCTCCAGGCTCAGCTGCCTGCTCTCTCCACAAGGCCAACTGTAGACTATCAAGCAACCAGCTCTGTCTCTCTCCCCAGGGCTCAATTCTCTCTGGGCTCAGCTGCTCCTCTGTGTGCTTACTTCCTGGAGCTCCAGCATTAAAACTCCAACTCACTCCTCTGCTCTGCTGTGTAGCTTTATCTGTGAATGTCCTACTGACATGGCCCAATCAAAGCCCTAATCATAATTTAATCATGCCCAGGTATAGACTAGTTTACAACCAATCCAATATCTATTTTTGGAATTCATAAACAATGCCAAACTGCCACAATATATAAAAGTATATTCATCTGTCAGCATTTTGTTTAAATACAGTGTTTTTTCATTGAGTAAAATATTCTATTTGGAGAGTTGTAGTTCTTGTATAAATCAAATTCAGAAATGCAATTTCCAAATAAGTTCCAGGTTTGGTTTCTTTAAAGAGGAGAAAGAACTTAATAATAGTTGTGAAAGAATCTGAAGCAGAATTTTTCCACATTTTCGTTGTGCAATTGCATATCTCATGCTTAAATTGACAGTATCTTTTATACTATTTTGTCATTATTGAAAAATTATTTAATGAGTTTTCATAGAAACAACAGCTTTTTAAAACTCATTTTTCATTGGTTTACACAATATTTGACTCAATTTTGTTTTTGCAGTACCAAACATAATAGGTTTTGTAGCAAAATGACTAACTTTTGGTAACCACCCATGTGGTAGTAGCTCGATTGTGTGACCATGGCAGAAGATAGGTTTCTAGCAATGAGTGTTCAGCATACCATAGGCATTGTTCCAGTTATTTTACAGAGAGAATGCTGAAAGTCAGTAATTGCAGAGTTGACTAAAGGGAGTTGGTTAAGAGAGTGCAATGACTCATTTTGATGGTTCTCACTCCATCTTCAGGGTCTCAACTCCTTGAATCTTTTCCTTCCAATATTCGGAGTGTGCCTGGGTAGTTGTTTCACCTACTCTCATATGGTGACTACATGGATCCCCAGTCCGATACCCTTCTTCCTTCTCTGGACCCTTTCTACCTGATTCTACCACACCAGGCACCGTTAAGTCTGTGGGCACAGCCACAGTTTCTGTCAAGTTCCACCACTCCTGACAGCTATCTCTGCTCTTTCTCCTGAAGAGTGCTGTTTCCTGTTGGGCACTATTCTTCAGGTGTGCTGAGTCTTACAGGGTATCAAAACTGTGCTCTGTAGAAAAGTGTACATGTGAGATGCTTGCGTTCAATATCTTACAGAAATCTAACTGAAATAACTGCTTCAGTCTTTGATTATAGTACTCCTTTCCCTGCACTTACCCCCTTGCCCATGGCAAACCCATCACTATGTACAGAAGGATTACAGCTTTAATTCATGTGTGGCTGAATAGAAAGTAGTTAAGTGTTTTTACAAATCTTATGCATTGTAACGACTATAGTGGGTCAGCATTACCTGCAGGACTCTAATTTCTCTTTAGGAACTTTTGTTTTTTAAGATTCTCCTTAATTTTTCATGAGAATTCACTAAGACAGACCCAGGCATGCCTGCTCCCACAAAGGAGCACACCTTAAACTCATGACGAAGCTTGGTAACCAAAAATAATCTTAGTTATGACATGACTGTTTCCTAATCCTTGCCTAATATGGATAGTGTTTAGTGTTCTCTTCCTGCATAAAGAAGTATCCCAAAACTTAGTGGCTTAAAACAACATCTTTTTATTATATCTTATGATTTTGTATGTCAGAGATTTAGGTAGGGCTCAGCTAGGCAATTCTTCTGCTCTGCACAGTGTTCACTGGGTTCACTTGGTGATGCCTGGGGTGAATGAAGGATGGAAGATGGCTTCACTCACATGGCAGGGACTTCTAGAAGAAGGGATGGAGTTGTATTACCTCTTTCATCTCAGTATAGACAGAGCGTTTAATGAAACCACTCCAAGTCTTACCTAGCCTGTGAAATATGTTGGATGAGAGGTGACTGGTAAATGCTGGCAACTACTGAGAAAAGTGGCCTCATTGGGTGACCTGCACTCTCAGATTTCATTGGGACTAGGGAATTTGTACATGTTACCCGTGAATCAGGGGAGTAGATGAAAGTTAACATGGGGCAAGGGCCTGCCTAAGTAGGCTGTCTAGACTGAGGGATGAACAGAACTTAACAGAGGGAAGCTGGAGACATCATCAAATTTCTATGAGCTGAGGAAAGAGTATAGGAGCTAAACCATGTGATAGAAGATGCCTTGATTTTAAAACAAATTCAAGAGTCTTAAGACATGTTAATTTAATTTAAGTTTTGGACATTTTCATTTCTGTTTTACTTCCAAGGAGAGGAAAAATAAAATTATTTTCTGACCAAATAAAATTAATAATGGTGAAAAGGCAACTGACTCAATGGGAGAAATTATTTGGCAATCACATATCTGATAAGAGTTAATAACCATGATATATAAAGAGATCATACAACTCAACAATAAAAAGACAAAGTATCCGATTAAAAAATGGGCAAAAGATTTGAAAAGACAACTGTCCAAAGAAGAAACACATGAAAAATTGTTCAACATCACTAGCAATTAGGGAAATGCAAATCAAAACTACAGTGAGACATCATTTCACACCTATTAGACTGGCCACTATTAAAAAGCCAGAAAACTTTAAAGGTTGGAGAGGATGTGGAGAGATAGGAACAGTTATTAACTGTTAGTGGGAATGTAGAATTGTACAGCCACTGTGGAGCACTGTCTGGCAGTTCCTAAGGAAGTTGAATATAGACTTGCCATGGGACCCGGCAATACCATTGCTAGGTATATACGCAGAAGAACTGAGAGCAGTGACACCAATGTTCATAGTAGTGTTATTCACGATTGCCAAAAGATGGAAACAACCCAGGTATCCATCAGCTGATGAATGGATAAGCAAATTGTGTAGTATACACATGATAGAATATTATGCAATGGTAAGAAGAAATGAAGTTGTGAAACACATGACAACATGGATGAACCGGAGGACATTAGGTTGAGTGAAGCAAGCCAGATACAAAAGGACAAATACTGTATGATTGCCCTATTAAGAGCTAAATATATTATGTGAAATATAAATTAATTATGTGAAATATGAATATGGGTAGAATGCATATATGACTATTTTTCTTTGAAGCTGAACAAATTTATGTTAATAGTACAAAACGTTAATATCAGAAAAAAAAAACAAAACATTATACTAAGTGAAGGAGACCAGACACAGAGTACTACATATTGTATGATTCCATTTATATGAAATGTAAATATAAGTCAATTTATAAAGATGACAGGAGATTAGTAGCTATGTAGGTCTGAGGAAGGAATACTAAGGGGTGTGGAGTCTTTCTTTTTGGAGTAATGAAATTGTTCTAAAATTTTTGAGATAATGAATGTACAACATTTTGATTATACTAAAAGCCATTGTTGGATAGAATAGCCAGAAACAGCAGCTATGTACAGTGGGGGAAGCATACAGAGATTGAGCAATGAGCAATTTTCTTGTTTATTTGTCTGTTTTTTGTTTATTATTATTATTGAAATAATGAAAATGCTCTAATAATATTGAAGTGATGAATGCATAACTATGTGATTATAGCAAACACCGTGATTGTACACATTGGATGAATTGTATGCTTTGTTAATATGTATCAATAAAATTGATTTGTTTAAAAAAATTAATAAGGCAGTGGGAGACAAAATCATATGGTTTTAAGATTACATCCCAAGAATGAGTTGTGTTTGTCCAATGCAACTTCAAACAATGTAGCATTAAATGTTGGTTTTGAATAACCAATTGCATAAACTGTTTAGGTTAGAAGAATGATGTACTTTGAAGTTTATCACAGGGTAAAAAACTTACAGAATCTATTTATATTTTCAAAATTTAATTTAGTCATGTTACTTTCTCAAAATTTTAAATATTAGACTCATTAAATGGTATGAAAAGAAATAGTAGTTAATTTGTTAGAAATTAAATATATGTTTAATGAATAAAACTAAAATAAATGTCAACCACTAAGATCTAAGACAGCTAGTTTATTTTCCATTTCTAACCCAACATTCTTTTACATCTTCATAAAACCCAGCGTCTTCACCTCCAGTGACAGTGTACTTTTTCTTATGTTTAGGTCTCATTTTTAGTATGATTTTAGAATAATTCTATCTGATGAATATATATCTACTATTTCAATGAAATATTGAGACAGATGCTAGCTATTTTAAATATCTCATAATAATAACCTCTTGGAATATTCTGTCATTGTGTAGATTTATTACATTTAAATACAGCAACAGCAACAATAAGACAATGTTTTATTTCTATTAAACATCTGCATTTTCTCATTCAGTTACTGGTTGATTCCTTATTTATTATCATCTTTTTATTTTCCTAGAGGATATCCATGGCAATTAACTTTATAATTTCCCAGTAGTAAATCCCATTACTTCTGCAACTGCATAGCTGAGCACATTAATTGCATCTTTAATTAATAGATTTCTTATCACAGTATGCATCTGATGTTTGTTCAAATGATATTTCCTTAATTGTAGAACACAGGAAATAAATTGCTGCTCCTCTTCTTGCAGATATGTTTTCTTATTATTTTTAAATTTGCGTGGAAGTTTATTTTGTTTTTGTTGTTATTGTTACTAGAGGAAGAGTCCAATGTGCACTGTTATCTCTAAATAAATTACAGTTTTAGGAATTGCACAGAGGAAGTGTAGTATACAACTTCAGAAAGGAAAGGTAAAAAATGCAGATGTCAAAGTGGTTATCAAAATATGAGTCTTCATGTACCTAAAAAAGAGAGTCCTGTGGGGCAAGAAAAGGACCTGGAATTGCAGGGAAAGCATAGGGCTCACTTAAGGGAAGGGAAGGTTTGAAGATTTTACAAAAAAAAAAAGGGTTAGCAGGAAAAGAGGAATTAAGAAATCTTTAAAGATTCAGATAGACAGATTATAGTTTTTGAAAATTATTTGAAGAAAACTGATCCAAGATTTTTTAAAATATTCTATGACAAGTCATTATTTCAGGATTATTTTCACAGCCCTCAGTTTTAATATTAACAGTAGAGGATTTATCATTTCAAAAGGAAATAGCTTTTATCAGCATAGGAGACTGTTGGTGAGTTAGAATTGTTTAGGCAACACAGGCAAGTAGAATATGTAACTGGAAGGATGCTAACATTTCGAGGGTTGCAGTGGTATAATGGAAAGTTGTGGAGTGAGATTCTATGGCTGCTCTGTCATGAAAGATCCAAAACACAAGCTGAACAAAATACTTAAGCTCTCTGGGTCTCAGCTGCATCATGGAAAGTGAGAGATTCAGTCTAAATAATCTTGAAGGTCTTTTTCAGCATTTAAAAGTCAAGAAAAAAGCTTTTCCAAGTCTTATAAGAAAAAAATTGTACCTCTTTACCAAAGCTGATGGCATGCTTTTACAAGATTTTCTGTTAGAATACGAAAATGTAAGGAGTTCATTCAAAGAATGTGTGTACAACGGCACTGAAATGTAAACTTATGCCAACTATGTAAATCATTTGTGTCTTCTTGCTCATGTTAGAAATGACTGTTGGTCAAACCTGCAACTCTGGCTTAATCTAGCATTTTTAGTCATGAAAATGGATCATCTTACAGTGCTCCCATCTTAGGCAGTGTGATGGGATTCAAGCTTAGCACGAATTCCTCTATGGAAAATTTCATGTTGAGTCTAAAATATAATGACTTGATTCTTCGTTCTTTACTTTAAATACATGTGTGAGTGTGTGTGTGCACTTATACAGGATGAAAAAACATATCTCTCCATTTCAGAAAATGGCAATTCCATCCTCATTCTCGCTAGGAAAAAACTCCGAAGTCATACTTACCCCATCTATTCCTATTCAGTTCATATATCAGCTCCAACCCATTATCAAATCCCATAGATACCAGATACCTGCACGATATGCTCCCTCACTTTATGGTCTCTGCTCAAATGACAACATATTAGAGAGTGCCTCTCTCATCACCAATATGAAACAATTTCCCCACCTCCATCCTCATTGTTCTTTATCCCTTTAGATTGTTATATTGAAGGTGTGCATATATACACACTTTTTGCTTATTACCCTTCAACTTTTTATTTTGAAAAATTTCAAGGATTTAGATAAATTGCAAAAATACCAATGAACACCTTATGCCATTCATCTAGGTTTACCTACTTCATTGCATATTTCCCAAGAACAAGGTCATTATTTTAAATTACTACAATAAAATTATCACCCTCAGGAAAAAAACAGTTTGATCCAATTCTATTATCTCAGTTCCATATTTAAATTACTCAATTGTTCCAGTAATGTTATTTATAGATTTTTTTCAATCCAAGATCTTATCAAGGATGACACATTACATTTAGTTATTATATCTATTTGGTTAACTTTACTGTAGAACAAATCCACCAGCTTTTTTCCTACTTCATATTAACAATTTTAAATTGTCCTGACCAGTTGTTCTGTATGATGTCCTTTAATAACAATTTGCTTAATTGTTCCCTCATAATCAGAGTTCAGTTAAACATTTTTAGCAAGGATATCACATAGGAATGTTGTTTCCTTCTCCATCAGAGGTATGCTATGTAGCCTGCCTTTATTTTTCCTCATTTGCTTGCTTGATTATTTTCTTTCCTGGGTAGAATATAAGTTCCATGAAAACTGGAACTGTGTATCTTTTATTGACAGATCTTATTTTTTAAATGAATGAAAAAACCCACAGCCCACCAAATTGATCTCCAATAGTTTAGAACAACTGACCACTCCACAACCTGCCATCAGGCAGTGTCCTGCAGCAGATCCACTGCCTGCACCCCAAATTCTCAGATGACCAAGAGCTCCCAGAATGTGGAATATCTCAGAATCTGATATATGTGTATCTATTTATTCATACATTAAATACATACAGTACTATTTATAATATATTAAGTACATTCTGAAATGTGTATTATATGTTAAAGTTTTATAAAACATGAGATAGAAAGTAAATAGAGATAGAAGTTGTAATATATCCTTTCCATACCCCAATGGATTGCACAAACTTCCATTTTGGAGATTTGTTTTTATCTGTCATTGAGTAGCGATGTTTTAGTTTGTTGAGTGCTCATAGGTGTCTCTCCACTAATAAGAATTCTGGGCGAGTCCTAGAATTTTAGGTAGGTTCTGGACAGACAATTGTATATTGCTTTGTCCTGTCAAATCACAGCCAGATCTTCTGAAGTCTTCCTAAAAGACCCCCCAAAGTATCTCAAAGTTGATAACCTTTAAGATAAAGATGCTCCAGATCTTAGTTTTTGACTTCTAAATGTTTTGCCAGGAAATTCTTTTACTTCTTGGAAAATGGCATATTCTCAGAGGATAACCCTTCCAGACCAGACTTTTAAATGATACAACTCGGAATGTTGCTAAGACTCTGAATCATCACACACGCCTTTGAAAATCAGTCACATAATTATCTGAAGGGCTCTTTTAATTAAATCCATGTTTTAGGACGCCTAATCCAAACTGAAACATTCCAGAAACATACTTACCAAAAATAATATATTGTGACTGTTTAAACCCCTGGAGCTTTAAATCAGCTACAGTATAGTAGATCCTCCAGTATCAGGTTCTTCGTTACCAATTCAAAGTCTCATTTAAGAAGGCTATCCCCCCTAAAATGTAATATAAATTCATGTCATTGTTTCTTTACAAAAAAATTTTTTTGCATAGTATGTGCCTATGTATACTCCCCTTTTAATCCTATTACAAGATAAAAATGTTTGTCTTTAAATTTTACTAAAATTTACATTTTAAATATATTTTAAAGTTAATCTTTAAAGTCTGTGATTTAGGTCACAGTTGCTTAATGAGTAATAGAATCACCTTTCAAGGTGCAACAAACAATGCTTCCAGAAAGATTGCCTCCCCTTGTGAAATGCAGAATTTCTAGGATTCTGTGTTTTTGTTTCATTTCCTGAATGATACGTCCCCCAGTAATCCCAACACTATTTACAGTGGTTGTTTGAGTTTTCACTGAATGCAGCATGCCATTAGTTTAATTCAAGCAGATTGGTTCTTGATGTTTTTCTAATAGTATTTTTAGAATTTGAAAAAGTTCCCTTAACAATTTGAGATTTTGAAAGGACTGATGATATTCCATTGACTTCATATGAGTTTAGAACTCCTAAGGGGAAGAAAAGTTCAGTCAATATTATAATTTATGTTTGGCAAATGTTATTGGAGAACATTTCATATATTTTAGAAATAATTCCTGCACGATCTTTTATTTAGGACACGTTGCCATTTTCCTTGTGTGTCTGTGAGTGATTAAAGGTGTTTTAGGCCCATCTCACTAGAAAGAAATTGTTGATCTTATACACAAGACATTTTAAAAGACAGATGTCAAGAGATTCATAAGCAGGGAATAAAAATAGAAGCCATAAGTTAAAACGTGCACAGACATACACACATTTTTCATGTATAAGTAGCAGCTGTAGTCATTGGCAACTCCTTTGGCTGTGCAGCATTAAAATTTACAGTTTTCTAAGCATCTCAGGTACCATTTTATGCCATTCAATTGTATCCAGCTTTCCATTATTGTTGGCAGGACATCCTTTGGAATGTCTGCTCTATTTGGGGTGATCTTATGCCAGGCTCTCACAGAGGCAAAAAAGAATGTGTAATTTAAATAAAAGTAGTGGTATAATAAAATTGGTGAGGAGGCAAAATGTTCTTAAAATCTTAATATCCTGAACAAAATTCAATTTCAGAAGAGCATAACTTTCCCAAACACTTTAAAAGCTGTTACTCTAGCACGGTAGATAAGGATCCACGGAGAGTGATAACTTCACTTACCCTCAGTCAGAAGTTACTTGGATTACTGTGTTAGTAAAACATCTCAGAGGCATCTAAGCATGTACTTTTTAAATTAAAAACTGGCTTTGCTCAAAGTAAAATGAGACAGAAATGGTCTTGGATATATTTTCCATGGAAGCACCTGCTTTGGGTGCAACCCACATAGGAGGATCTTGGCATAATAAATTGTCTAACCCATTCAAAGGATGATCTTTTGGATGCTGTTCATGGCAACTTTTAAAGGCAACTTTTAGTGTTCTGTCTAGACTTATGTTCCGAGGTCAGCATACAGCCTTGGGATACTGCTCGTTGGTTGAAATCAGAGAAGAGACAGGGAAATTCAAATTAAAACCTCACCCTCTTTAGTGAGGCTGTGTCTCAGACTACAGGGCTTTCTGGGAGAGCAGTTTTAAGAGGCCAAGTATGTAAATATGAGCCAAAACGAACTGCCTTTTTGACCAGTATTACTCTTACAATATATTTTTAAATCTGGAA
This sequence comes from Cabassous unicinctus, assembly GCA_029593785.1. NCBI lineage: Eukaryota > Metazoa > Chordata > Mammalia > Cingulata > Chlamyphoridae > Cabassous > Cabassous unicinctus. Next base: position 20,292 of record JAQZBX010019120.1, read on the forward strand.
TTATATACCAAGAACATTCCCTTCAATGACTGAAACATAGGAGGTTGGCTCAGACCATTTGATAAAATTATCTCAATTATCCTATCTTGTATATATATACCCCTCCTCCCTGGCAATGTGAAATATGTTTTTATTCAAACTCTCTTTTTATTCATTAATGTTGGATATAGCCTTGTACATCACATGCCACTCAATGGGATACTTCAAACGTTAAAAGAGAATTAACTGTGCCCACTGTCACATGGCACATGCCAACCCTAGTGATCACACGAATGACCCGTAGATGGTCATACATCCAGGGTGGGCTCTACCTGAATTCTATGTATCCAACACAGCAATGTGTTGCTCAGACTCAGGAATAAGAAAGTTGGAGCTTGAGATTTACTTTCTTTGAGATTCTTAACCCAAACCTTACAGATTTGAATATGAAAAGCAAAATCTAATGAAAAAAAATAATTTTCAGGCCTTTAGCTATTCAGTTGAAGCTGTTTCCCTTGATATTTAAAGCAAATATTGATTCTTTAAATTATATGCAGAGTAACGGACTTCACTTTTTATCAGATTTAACTCTCACTACAACTCTTTGAGAACAAATTATTTTCCCCATCTTACATATGAGTATACTTAAGCTGAGTTAAGTAACTTGGCAGAGAATACCCAGCTACTAAGTACTGAGTCAAGATTTGAATTCAAATTTGACTGACACCAAAACTCACTCTTTTAAACCACAGTTCTATGCTGCCTATGCTATGCTGACTTTTAATTTTTCCTTTGACATTACTACCAATGTCCAAAAGCTTATATTCCTCCATTTCTGATGTTTTCAACTAAGTATCTATAGGGTCCTCAAGCCTTTAAAAATAAAAGCTAATTATATGTGCACATAAATATGTGCCTTTCTTTTGGGAATAGGGAGTATAATTTCCATCAGATTCTCAAACTTATGTGTGACTCAAATATGGACTCCAGTAAAGAGGTATTTTATTAATCAGCAAAGAGTGCTTTTCCCACTCTAAATAAAAAATCAGATTCACCATAAAAACCTTTCTGAGAATATGTGACATATATATATATATATATATATATATATATATAAACTACAAATTGACATGTGTATAAGAAAATAAATAAAACCTAAAGGTGATTCTTCAATGAAATCAATATTAGTAATCCATTAGCTAAACTAAACAAGAAAGAGAGAAGACAAAAATCACCAATATCAGGATTAGTATGTATTTTATGTTCATAAAAATAATAATACAATATTATGAACAACATTACACAAGAAATTTGGAAATTTTGATGAAATTATAAAATGTCTTAAAAGACATCAATTACCAAAACGGACATTAAAAGAAATAGAAAGTCTAAACATCTCTGTATCCATTTAAAAATTCATTTTATAATTCAAAACTTTCCCTTCCTCCTCCCCCCACAAAACTCAAGGCTCAGAGGGCTCAATGCTACCAAATAGTTAAGGAAGAAATCATATCAATCTTACATACTCTGTTTTAGATAATAGAGGAGTTGGGATATCTTCCAACTCATTTAATGAGTTCAACATTACTCTGAGTTCAAAACTAAATATCATTATAAGAAGAGAGAACTGAAGACTAATAGTGCTCATGAACATAGATGTAAACATTCTTAAAAGCAAATTTGATTTAGTAATATAAAAAGGGTCAGTGTGTTATGATCATTTGGAGCTTATTCCAGGAATCCAAGGTTGGTTTAGCATTTGAAAAATCAATCAGTGTAAGCCATCATATTAAGAGCATTAAGGAGAAAAGTCATATGACCATATCATAAATTCAGTAAAAGCATTTGACAAAATTCAACACCTGTTCTTGTTAAAAAGTCTCAGAAAGCTAGGCATAAAAAGGAAATTTCTCAATCCCCAAAAAGCATATATGAAAACTTTAAAGCTAACATCATACATATTAGTAAAAGACCTAATATTTCCCTATAAGATTATGAAATAACAAGTAGGTTTGCTCTCAAAACTTTTATTCAACATTGTACTGTAGGTTTTAGCCACTGCAGTAAAGCATGATAAAGAAGTAAAAGGCATACAGAATATAAAGAGAAAACTAAAAATGGTTTTTTGCAGATTACATAAATAATCCAAAGAAATCTACAAAAAGCTATTAGAAATACAAAGAGCATCCAACCTTAGAATACAAGGTTAAAATTTTAAAAATCAAGCTTATTTTTAAATACTAGTAATGAACAAATGGAAAATGAAGTTTTAAAAATACCTTTTAAAATAGCATCTAAAAAAATATATATATATATATTTATATATATAGGGATAAACAATGCATACATGCAAGACTGAAAAAAATACATCAAAATAATACTTAGAAAAATTAAAGAATGTCCAAGAAAAAAAAAAAAATGCAGAGACATACCATGTTCATGGATTGAAAGGCTCAGTATTGTTATAATGTCAGTTCTTTTCAAATTGTTCTATAGATTTTTTGCAAATGCAACCAAAATCTCAGTAGGACTTTTTGGTAGAAATTGACAATAATTCTAAATGCCTATGGAAATATAAATGACCTAGAATCATCAAAACAATTTTGAAAATGAAGGACAAAACTGAGGACACTACTTGATTTCAAGACTTACTATAAAGCTACAGTTAGCAAGAAAGAATGGTATTGTGGTTTAGATAGTAATATAGATCAATAGAACAGAAAAATGATTCTAGAAAGAAACTGGTTCATATATGATTATTTTGTTTCTGTAAATGATTTCAATGTAATTCAAAAGGGGAAACAATAGTTCTAGGACAAATGGTGCTGGAACTGAATACACATTTTGGTAAAATAATTACCCTTAGTCCTTACCTCACACTATACTCAATATAACTCAAAATATATCATAGATGTAAACATATTTTGTGGTTTTAAACACATCTATGAATTTGGCCTTCCTTCAAAATGTTGAGTCTTTTTGAATACAGGCCAGCCTTGAATATAACCAACCATATCAACTGGCTCAAGAAATAGAACATAGGTGAGTTATGAGGCTGGGTCATAAAATGTGGCTAGTTCATAACATTGACAGCTTCTCTTTGGCTGTCTTTCTTTCCAGATTGTTTGAACCCAGCCACCATGTTGTAAGGTATTGTATTCCCAGCTATATGGAGAGGCCATATGTAGGAGTTCTGGACAGCAATACCAGCTAGGTTTAACCTGATAGCCTATATCAGACAATACCAGACAACTGAGTGAATGAATGAGCCTTCAGATAACTGCAGCCCCCAGTATTCAAGCTGCCCCACAGACCCTGAGTGAAGTAGAGACAAGTAGTCCTCACCAAACCCTGCTCAATTTTGGTGTTCTTTGTTATGCAGCAATAGAAAACTAAATTCATATAAAGCTAAAAAAACTTTTAAAAAGAAAATATAGGGAAAGTATTCATGGTTAGAGATAGGCAAAGATTTCTTAAATGGACCCCAAAAGCAAGAACTGTAAAAGGAAAATATTGATAAATTGGACTTCCAATTTCCTGTTAAGGAAATGAAAAGGCAAAATTTGTAATACATATATCAGACCAATGATTGGTATGCAGAATATGTAATTAAATCCTATATCTCAATAATATAAAGACAATCTAATAATTTGGCAAAATATTTACAAAAGGGGATATATGAAAGCTTAATAAGACATAAATGATGCTTAACATCACTAATTAGTCATTGGGAAAATGCAAATTTAAATTATAGTGAGATAACAGTACATATCCTTAGAATGAATAAAATTAAATAGATTAATTATACCAAATATTTGCTAGTATACAGTACATCTGAAACTCTTATACATTGTTAGGAGGAATGTAAAATTGTACAACTCAGTTGGAGAACAGCTTGGTAGTTTTTTTATATAGCTAAATACATATTTACCATAAGAATCAGAATTCTATTCTTAGGTATTTACCCAAAGGAAAGGAAGTCATACTTTGTCCAAAAAGATATACAGATAACTAAAATTCACATGAAAAGATGCTCAGCTTGAAACCACAATAAGATATCACTACACCTCCACTATACTAATTATATTTTTAAAAGACTGACAATATCAAGTGCTCAAGAGGAGGATTTGGAGAAATTGGAAATTTATACATTGCTTGTGGGAATGTAATATAGTAAAACCATTTTAGTAAACAGTTTGACAGTTTCTTAAAAAGTTATATGACCCAGTGATTCCACTCATAGGTATCTCTGCAGGAGAAGTGAAATGAAAATGTGTGTTCACACAAAAATTTGTCTGTGAATGTTCATAGCAGTATTATTCAAAATAGCCCAAAACTGGATATAATTCAAGAGGCCTTCAACTGGTGAATAAACAAAAATATGGCATATCCATGCAATGCAATACTACTCAGCAATAAAAAGAAACAAACTATTGATAAATGGTATAACCTGGATTAATTAAAAAAAAAAACATTTTGCTCAGTGAAAGATGCCATATTGTATGATTCTGTTTATATCAAATATTCAGGAAAGGTAAATTTATAGAGATAGGAAGCTGTTCCTTGGTTGCTGGGGCTCGGATGGGAGTGGGGTTTCCCTGAAAATAGGCATTAGGGAGCTTTTGGGGTGAGGAAATGTTCTTTAGTTTTAACTGGATTGTGGTGATGTTTGCACAGGTCTATAAATTTATCAAAAGTCATTGAATTGTACTCTTAGAATGGGTGAATATTGCAAGTAAATTATACCTCAAGAAGTTTGTTTTTAAAAAATGGATAATAATTTTGAAAAGAATCTGAGTTATTAGGGGAAAAATAAATTTTAAATATATAAAAGTATATAGTCATAAAAGGGAAATTAATTAATTAGTAAAGCAAGCAATAAACTCTGAAAAAGAACTGAATTGAATTGATAAATGGGCTTTTGAGATAACATGGATGATTGGTCAAATATTTGAAGAATGAGACAAGTAAATGAAACAAGAGTTTATCTTTCATTAGATGAAAGAACTATCCAAAGAATATGTACATATAAAATGGAAAATAATTCAGGTAGGTTCAATTATCTTTTATTAAAACCAGTGGTTACTTAATTTAAGTGAAAATTTCAGTAACTTAAAAGTTACCTAGGCTAAAATGAGAAAAAAAGAATGTATTATATGATATCTGTTCCATTTAACAAAACAAATGCTAATAAAAATTTGAGAACTTTAGAGTGATATATAAATAGATGTTTAGAGGAATGCAAGTTAAGCAGTACATGAGGACAGGAAAATGGCAAGATTGGTGAATTTCACTATGGAAAGAAAAACTTATTAAAAATCCAATGGAAAGTTACATCTATAAGTATTTTTGTAAGTATTTAGAATTGTTTGGGATTGTAAATTTATTACTTAAAGATAAGTTGGTTAACAAAATTATGCATCACATTTTTGTAATTATGTTGATGACAAAATTTTGATATGTGTTCACATTACTTGTAAATGTTAAGCAATGCCAAAATGAACCAAAACTACAGATTGTTATTTAGACATTAAATGTTTTCCTCCATTGTGGAGGACCAAAAAATCATTCTGTGATTCTATGAGTGTAGGCAGAATTCTAACGTATCCATCTGAGTCAGTGACGCTTAGCTCAGTTTTTCCAAGAACAGATGTGTTGGAAGTGATGGTAAGTGCTGCTATTCCTGCTTCCACCTTTGGTTCTAAAATCCATGTATTCTTCCTACTGGGAACACAATGCCATATATACTATTTTATTTTAATAAACATACTTCACCCTGAAAGATGGTACCTTCCTTTTCATGGAATATTTGCCTTTAATCAAGGAAGATAGTTATTACTTCTTTTTTAATGACATGACTCAACATAATGACTCTTAAACATAAGATTTTTGTGTAGAGGGCCTTCCAGGAAACTTTAATTTACATTAAATATACAATTTCACATTTGTATGAGATATCCCTGGATGCAAATAAATAAAAGATTTGCCAGAATAGAGTATAAGAAAATGTACCAATATAATCAACTCTTTGAAACTCAGCTTTCTCAAATGTAGATAAAGCATTTTCTTTATTATCCACAGGGAATTGTTAAGGATGAATGAGAGAAATATTTTGTGTTCTCCAGAGAACATCTACATATTAATAAAAATTTTATATGCTTTTTCAGAGAGTGGCCTGGGGTAGAGTTTCTGTCCCTTAAGACAACCCAATCTCTTGAGTGTTTCCCTCTACCGTAAAGCTCACATAAAGAAGGACTTTACATAGTTCAGGGATCAGAATTTCTATAGAGAATTGTAAGAACCTCTGATAAAAGCTGGACAAAAAATTCAAATCAATTCCAAATGTTTTATACTTCACTTAGTGTTTATCTTGCATTTGTATTCATTACTGAGAAGAAAGAGCTGTGTATACATAAAGAGTAGTTTCTTAAATGTCTACACTTAAAAATATCATATGTATTGTGACTGCTGACAGGTTAGTATAGTGGCATTTTGAATCATGTTTTTATTACATACTATTAATAAGGACTTCTAAAGTTTACTTTTCATTTCATTATGCAGTTAGACATTCTATGTTGTCCATTATTAATATATACAACAGTGTTTATTTTTCTAGGGATAGAGATGAATTTTTTCTATTATGATGAAAGCTATATATAAATGCTTACATGAAAGTGGTAATAAAGGTAAAGTTGGACATTTTTTATGGTCCTAGAAATTTTAGAGAAAAGAAGCAGCTATATTCAGTTAAGAAATCTTTTAAGTGGGATAACCAGAGTCTTCAAAAAGAAAGGCTCAACCACAATGACTAGACTGTTGGGCACACCAGTGGCTGCATCCCGCCCCTGACAGGGCAGGAGGAGGGAGAGTGGTCCCTCAGTCTCTCCAGGCAACTTTGGGCCCACATGGACTCGACTATTGGATACATCTGTGGCTCCATCTCTGTCCCTGATAGGACAGGAGGGAGGGCAGTGCTTCCTCAACCACTCTGGGCAACTGTGGTTGCTTTTGGCTTGCATGGACTAGATTTTGGGCACACCTGTGGCTCCATCCCTGCCCCTAGCAGAGGAGGAGGGGTACCGGTGCTTCCGTCAATCTATGTGGGCAACTGCTGCCAGTTTTGGTCTGCATCACTTAGTTTACTGCCCACACCTGTGGTTCCATCCCCACCCCAGGCAGGGGAGGAAGGGATATAGAGCTTCAGCAGTCTTTCTGGGCAACTACAGATGGTCTTGTCCTATATGGTTTGGATTACAGCACCTGACTGCAGTTCTGTTCCCACCACTGGCAAGGGAGAAAAGTGGGAGAAGCTTCTTCAGTACCTGGGGCCACACAGGCATCTTTAACCTTCACAGCTTACAGTACAAAACCACGTCCTTGGCTCCTACTCTGCCCTCTCCAGCAAGGGAGAAACGGCAAGAAACGGATGAAAAAGAGGTGAAAATTTTCAGATTGGCTAAACATGAGTCATTATAAAGTTCCAAAATAAGTTGAACCAACTGTCAAAGAGAGGCTGTAGCACAAAGCCAATCAAAGAGAAAGCCCTAGACTACATAGAGAAACTGAGCCCAGAATAAATCAGATGCCAAGATACCAACAAAAAATTACAAGCCATACCAAGAAATAGGAAGATATGGCCCAAAGGAACAAACTAAACCTCCAGATGACATAAAGGCATTGAGACAAGTAATCACATATGTTCAAACAAATATCCTTAATAAATTCAATGAGATGGCTAAAGAAATCAAGGATATTAAGAAGACAATGGATGAGCACAAAGAAGAATTTGAAAGCATACATAGAAAAATAGCAGATCTTATGGGAGTAAAAGGCACAATAACTGCAATTAAAAGTACACTGGAGGGGGAGTGGATATTGCTTAGTGGTTGAGCACCTACTTCCCATGTATAAGGTCCTGAGTTCAATCTCTGGTACCTCCTGAAAAATACACTGGAGGCAAATAATATCAGATTTGAAGAGGCAGAAGAAAGGATCAGGGAGCTTGAAGGCAGGGCTTCTGAAAGCAAAAGCAAACACACGAAAGAACAGATAAGGAAAAGAATGAAAAAAATTAAACAGGATCTTGAGGAATTAAATGACAGCAAGAGATGTGCAAACATACCTGTCATGCATGTCCCAGAAGGAGAAGAGGAAGGAAAGGAGGCAGAAGGAATATTTGAGGAAATAATGGTAGAAAACTTCCCAACCCTACTGAATGACATAGATGTCCATGTCCAAGAAGCACAATGTACTTCCATCAAAATAAATCCGAGTAGACCTACTCTGAGACATATACTTATCAGAATGTCAAATACCAAAGACTAAGAGAGAATTCTGAGAGAAGCAAGAGAAAAGCGATGCATCACATACAAGGGATGTCCAAAAGATTAAGTGTTGATTTCTCATCAAACCATGGAGGCAAGAAGGCAGTGGCATGGTATATTTAAGATACTGAAAGAGGAAAACTGCCAGCCAAGAATCTTATATCTAGCAAGATTGTCTTTTAAAAATGAGGGTGAGTTTAGCATATTCAAAGATAAACAGAAATTAAGAGTGTTTGTATCCAAGAGACCAGACTTGCAGGGAGTCTAGAAATGAAGATTATATCAGGAAAAGTAACTAGAAGTGTAAAAAGATCAGTGAAAATAAGACATGACAGATAAAACCCAAAGGTCAAAATGAGTGAAGAAAGAACTGCCTTTACAGTAATAACAATGAATGTTAATGGATTAAACTCCCTAATCAAAAGACACAGACTGGCAGATGAGATAAGAAAATACCAGCCATCTATATGCCAAGATTCACCTTTGACCAAAGGACACAAATAGATTGAAAGTGAAAGGCTATAAAAAGATATTCCATGCATGCAATAACCAAAAAATAGCCGGAGTAGCTATACTTATATCAGATGAAATAGACTTTAAAAACAAAGCTGTTATTAAGGACAAGTAATGACATTATATATTAATAAAAGGTGCAATTCACCAGGAAGAATTAACAATCATAAATGTATATGCACCTAACAAGGATCCCAAGATACATGAGGCATACACTGGCAAAACTGAAGGGAAAAATAGATGCCTCTACAATAATAGCTGGAGACTTCAATACACCACTCTCATCTGGGAGATTAAACCACACACTTTAAAAATAATCCAGGGGTCACAGAAGAAGTTGCAAGAAAAACCAGTAAATAATCTCGAGACAATTGAAAAGGAGAACACAACATATCAAAACCTATGGGCTGAAGTGCAGGCAGTGCTGAGAGGGAAATCTATAGACCTCAAAGCTTACATTAAAAAAGAAGAAAGAGCTAAAATCAATGACCCAACTACATAGCTGGAGGAACTAGAAAAGAACAGCACACTATTCCCAAAGTAAACAGAAGGAATGAAATAACAAGGATAAGAGCAGAAATAAATGAAAATGAGATAAAAAAAACATAGAGAGAATTAACAAAACCAAAGTTGGTTCTTCAAGAAGATCAACAAAATTGACAAAACCTTAGCTAGACTGACAAATAAAAGAGAGAAAATGCAAATAAATAAAATCAGAAATGAAAGTGGGGACATTACTACTGAAATAAAAGAGATCATAAGAAGATACTATGAATAACTATATGCCAACAAACTTAGAAAAGGTAGATAAAATAGCCAAATTCAAATACAAACAACCTACCCTAGAAGAAATAGAAGACCTCAACAAACCAATCACAAATCAAGAGATTAAGTCATCAAAATCTCCCCAAAATGAAAATCCCTGTACCAAATGGCTTCACAGATGAATTCTATCAAGCATTCAAAGAAGATTTAATACCAATCTTACTCAAATGCTTCCAAAAAATTAAACAGGAAGGGATGCTACCAAACACATTCTATGAAGTCAATATCACCCTAATATCAAAGCCAAATAAAGATATTATGAAAAAAGAAAATTACAGACCTATTTCCCTAATGAATATAGATGAAAAATCCTCAACAAAATACTTGCTAATCAAACCAACAACACATTAAGAGAATTATTCATCATGATCAAGTGGGTTTTATTCCAGACATGCAAGGGTGATTCAACACAAGAAAACCAGTGTAATACATCACATTAACAAATCAAAGGAGAAAAATCACATGATCCTATTGATAGATGCAGAAAAGGCATTTGACAAAATACAGCATCCTTTCTTGATAAAAACACTCTGAAAGATTGGAATTGAAGGAAACTTTCTCAACATGATAAAGATCATATATGAAAACTCCACAGCTAACATTGTACTCAAAGGTGCAAGACTGAAAGTTTCCCATTGAGACTAGGAACAAGACAAGGTTGCCCACTGTCATGACTGTTGTTCAATATAGTGCCAGAGGTTCTAGCTAGAACTATCAGGCAAGAAAAAGAAATAAAAGCTGTCCATATTGGGAAGAAAGAAGTAAAACTTTTGCTATTTGCAGATGATATGATCCTATACCTAGACACTCCAAACTACTAGAGCTAATAAATGAGTTCTTCAGAGTGGCAGGATACAAGATTAATATGCAATAAATTAGTAGTGCTTCTATACACCAGTAATGAGCAATCTGAGGACGAAGTCAGGAAAACAATTCCATTTACAATAGTGACTAAAAGAATCAAATATTTAGGAATAAACTCAACCAAGGACATAAAGGACCTGTATTCAGAAAACTATAATACATTGCTAAAAGAAATCAAAGAAGACCTAAATAAATGGAACATCATTCTATGTTCATGGATTGGAAAACTAAGTATCAATAAGATGTCAATTATACCCAAACTGATTTACAAATTCAATGCAATCCCAATAAAAATTCCAACAGCCTTTTTAAAGAAATGGAAAAAAAATTATCAAATTTATTTGGAAAGTTAAGTAGCCCCAAATAGACAAACATCTTAAAAAGGAAGAATGAAGTTGGAGGACTGTCACTTCTGGATTTTAAATCATATTACCTAGCTGTAGAGGTAAAGACAGCATGGAGCTGGCATAAGTATAGACATAAAGACCAATGGAAATGAGTATATTGTTCAGAAACAGACCCTCATATCTGTAGTCAAGTGATTTTTTTTCTTTATTTTTAAAGAAGCTTTAGATTACATAAATGTTACACTGAAAATATAGGGGATTCCCACATACCTCAACCCCTCCCACACTTTCCCCCGTTAACAACATCTTTCATTAGTATGGTACATTTGATGAACACATATTCGAACATTGCTACTAACCATGGTTTATGTTTTACATTAAGGTTTACACTTTGCACCACACAATTTTATAGAGTTTGACAAAATATATAATGGTTTGTATCCGTCATTACAATATCAAGCAGAACAATTCCAATGTCCCCAAATTGCCCGATGTTACACCTATTTTTCCCTCTCCTTCCCCTCAGGAACTCTGGTGACCACTGTCTTTATATCAATGTCACAAGTTCTTCCATTAATAGTATTATAATGTCTACTTTAGTCCATAGTTGTACTCCCCCCTTAGGTTTTTTCATTCCTCAATCTTGAGCATTTGGGGATGGTGATGCCCACTCTGCTTATGACTGAGAGGGGGCTTAGATCCCATGGGGCAGATGAATGGAAATGTTTTGCTTGCAGTTGTAGATAATCTCTGTTTTTTGGGGATGGGCATTGTCTATCATCATTCTTTTGTTAATAATAAGATGCTCCTGATAAATTCTATCTTTTATATCCATTTAAAATTAATATATTTGAACCAGTTTTTCTATGGAGGATCCTCCTCCAAAATAAAATGTGAATAAAGATGATTTGTCTAAAGCAGATTTCATTAAAATTGGTATCATTACATTCAATTTAATTATGTTTCTGTGAAACTGATGTTTTCAAATTAGCAATGAGATACTCCTTGTAGCATTTCACTATGGATTAATGATAAATACAGGGTAGAATACATAGTAGAAGAAAGGACCCTCAAATGTGGACTTAAACCAGAAGGAATCAGGTTTTAATTCTGTGCCAATTGTATAGGCTTCTGCCTGTCTTCACTGACTAGCTCTCCATATGTCTCCAATTTTAAACAAAGCCACTCCCAACAGGAGCTCAACCTAAAAGAAGCCCAAGAAATGGCTGAATGTCAGCATCTTCAAGGTACTTAAAATACATCTGTTCTGACAGGATCTTGAACACCTGCAGTTATTTCAAAGGAATTTTGATCCAACAATAATTCACATAATTTATCATCTAGAGATGCCAAAAATTCCTTGAAAAACTATGCTGTAGTTAGCAAAAGAAAAAAGAAGAAAAAATGATGGTGGCTGGCAATATTTTCACCTAGGACGTTTTTACGGGAATCATTAAAATATTTTTTCTAGCCTTTCTTTCTTTGTAGTTGAAACGTTGATTGTTGATTCATTTTTGAACTTTATTATGTGTTCATGATTAAGTCATACAAAGTGACTATTTTTTACTTTAAGGGATTTGGATTTTCAGTTTTGTTTTCATCATACATGAGAGCATGTCTGGAATCTCACTTTAATAACATTGATCATTTTTAGGATTCCCATGATTCTCTTTTCACAAAATCACACTGACATTTGAAAGTATTTAATGATTATGCAAAGAAACATATTTAATTCAAAGAATAGAGATTGGGATTCTCTTCAGTCATGGTGATAAGACAAGAATCTTTCACCCAAATTGAGGGCTCTGAGCAAGCTAGAGCATAAAGGGTAATGTGTTGTGATTCTTTTTGTGAAAAGCATCAAAAGTGCCCAGGAAAAAAAAACCTGTGGGGAGAAAGGGACAGTCTTGACATGATGATAGGGAACCAGCTTTGATTGAGAGATAGTAAGTAACTCTTGAATCAGTTTAGGCTTCAGAATGTTTAAGAGAATTAATGCTTTCATAAGCAGATGAATGTAAAGTGGAGTTTATGGATCAAATCTATAAACAATGGTTCCATGTCAACATCAGAGGAAAAGTTTGCTAGAATATGTGCTTATATAAGTTAAATTCTTTTAAAATTATTCAGCTATTATCTTTCTATTAAATAGAAACAAGGATATTAAATAGGAAGTAGAAGTCTATTATGTGCTAATGTTTAAATAAACACTTTTTAAAAAACAAAACAGTATTGATTCTATTGAGAGGTGTATACGTGCTACTCTTAATAGCCATGACTGAGATAAGCCTAATTTTACTGTCTGGGTAGTCCACTGCTACAAGGTTGAAGCTTTTAGGGTGAAGGTTGAGTTTCTTGGAGAAATAGGAAAACCTCTACATTTTTCCCCTTCTCAGATTTTCCTGTTTAATATAAATGGTGTTTCATAATAGCTGAAAAATTCAGGTTAAATACCCAAATAATATTTCTGATTCTTCATCCAAAAAATTAAAAATCTGCTCTTTCATTGATTTGCCTGAATCGGGATTCAGAAATGGTAGGCAAAGGACATAGTGTATGCAAAAATAAAGTGCCCATTTTCAGATTGGCTTAAATTGCCAAGGAAATGACTGCCAACACCATTTTCATTTAGCTCTTCCAAATCTCAAAATTTAGCTTTCCTGCTTGGAAAATCTATTATTGCACAAACCATGCTCCTAAGAGACTTTGTTCTGCACCTCAAATAACCAAGCTACACCCATAGATGTGAATGAAAGAGCACAGATGGCCTAAACCAATCTGTCTTCCAAATGGATAAAGGGATAAAGACATTGAAACATTGAAGCAACATATTTTAAAAAGAATTTTTTCTTCCTTTTTTTTTTTTTTTTTAATGCCACACTGATTGACCTACCAGAAAG
>JAQZBX010019121.1:0-34042 GCA_029593785.1 Cabassous unicinctus
TAAAAATGTTAGCATCGGTTTACTTGTGTCAAAAGGTCAAGAAAGGCATAACTATGCCAATAAATATGGCATGTTCCCTTTAAAGAAAGACCAAAAGTTTACTAGTAGAAATGGGTGCCAGGGAGTTGCAGGTTGTGAGTGTCTTTAAAGTAGTGGAAGGAGGTAGGGCAGATATCTGAGGTGTGGGCGTGTGCCTGTGCATTTTGTATATTCCTACTTGGCTGGATTCAGCTGGGTGCACTTTACTCTGCTCACTTAGGATTTATTATGGAAGAACTCATGTATTTGCAAACACACAATTCACAGTCTACTCAAATTGTCCCCAAATACAGCAAGCTCCTTGGGAGAGATTTTCATTTCCAAAGCAAGCCTTAGAGCAGAACTGACTGTACTCTCTTAAGCAGACAAGGTTAAGTGCTATTTGGAGCTGTACCTTGTGAAAGAGACAAAGGAAGATGGGGAAGGTTTTCTGAGAAAGGTACCATTGGGATTGAGCATTCAAATTTAAGCAGGATTTCAAAGGTGGAGCAGTGTAACAGAGAATATTTCAAAGGGGAGAGCAGCAGGGAGTAAGGTGCAATGTGAAAAAGACACACACACACACAAAGGATGTGGAGAGGGTCAGCAACTAATGTATTCTGTTTCATGCATAAGTTTATTTTCTTTATTGTCTTCCTCCTGCCACATGTAGCCTCTTGATGATGGGAAGCATGACTACCACATTGCCTGGGCCAGTGCAGGCACTCAGTAGTATCTCAAAAGGGTGAACCAATGAATGGATGAAAGAGCAAGTGGTGGACAAGTAAAAGGGAATGTATTTCACACACAGCCTTTCTGGAAAGTAGAAAGAAACAAGTAATAGTGATCTTATAGCATGCAGTCATGAGTTATAACCACCTCTTTTATCAGTCATTTGATATCCACCCCCCTAAATAGCACCAGGAATCCTTTCCTAATTTCATTTGTGTATACATAAAGGAGGCAATTTATTAGTATAAATTTATTATTAATTCTTTTTTATAGTATATACTCTTACTAAGGGCATGAGTAGTAGCAATTAAACTCTTTTGATGTACCCAAACATCTGAGACTGGGTTCTTCCTGATCATTCAGGACCTATATATCTAGCTCCATGCCCAATTTTTTTTTTCTTTGAACAGTATTGAGAATACTCTCATTTTCAAAGTCTAAACCCTGTCACTGTTATGGCTATAAATAGCTTGCCCTGTGGTCTCTCAGAATAGTATTCAATTAAACTGACTCAGAAACTTAAAGAATTGGAAAATTTAAGATTCATAGCAGCCCATGAGCATTACCTAACATGTTTTCAAATTTCTTAGCCTCTTAGTGATCTACAAGTCAGCAAAGAAGAAGTCGGCTGGCACTAAACGCTCCGCAGAGCTATAATGCAACAGTGGCAGCTCATGACACACATCCACATTCCCTCTAAGGGTGCATGGGGCAGATCCACCCATGCAGTGCCTGGCACTGAATTGAGCACATGTCTCTGAGCCCTAAATCAATAAAATGCTGGTCCATTTTTTGACTAGCAGTGAATAGACCTGGATTTTTCAGACACAACCACCCAGTGAATTAATAACATATGTAAAAAGTTAAAATATATGGAAGTCATTAAGAGGAAGCCTTTCCCTGGGATCTACACCCTTAGAACTGAACTTGGTAAAATAAAAATGCTATCAGTTAATATTCTATGGGAACTTATTTCTCAGACTTTCTGCTAAGTACCATTGATATATTAAATGGTTAGATCTTAACTAGCACCTTATGAGATAGGAACTATCATGTTCATTTTGCAGACAAGGACACTGGGAGGCAGAGAGCATGCATCAGAGTTTGAGAAGTTAATATTCTAGACTCTTATGCAAAATTTTCTCTGGCTTCGTTGTGAATTCCTTGCCTAAAAGCTCTTGGTAATATAGCCTGAAAAGTCGCGTTCAACTGGGAGCAGAAACTTGACTCTAAAAATTCATTCAGGGTGTCAATAAAATGATGGCCTAATTATAAAAAACACATGGGCATTCCAAGGCAGCCTGTGCTCTTCACAGGTGCCTGAGCCATCAAGGCTCTGCCAGAGTGAGGAAGCTCTTTTGTCTTTTGGGGATGAGATTCAGACAGCCCTGAAATTGAACTAGGCTCAGGTGAAGGGCAGCGCTGGGGAAGAGGCTTGGTCTCAGTAAAATTGCATGTGCAAGGCTCCTGCACTTTGAGAAAAGGGACTAATAAGGAACACCAACTCCTTTAAATTTCTAAAGAAATTATAAGGAGGATAAAATAAAATGATGTGAAATTTCCAAGTTTAAGCATTGTAATATACTCTACAGTAAGCATCAGTTAAAAGTGGAACAACTGGGGGAGAAAAAAAAATAGGTTGTAATCAGCTGAAAGATAGTGCTAAAGGAGATTCCAGGATTAAAAACTCAGAGCCTAAAGACCAGCCTCCTCCTCAAAGCCAAAGATACAATGTTTAATTTCCCTCTTGGGGATCCCTAAAGAATGAAGCCTCATAACTGTATACCTATGTAATTATTTTAAAATACTTACATAATACCCATGAAAGGCCCTATTAAAGCACTTAACAAATATTAACTTAATCATCAAAACAACATTACCTTGCTTGTAATAGCAAGGTACTATTACTATCTCCATTTCACAGATGAGGAGGCTGAGTCAAAGAAAGGCAAAATACTTTGCCCAAGATCACAGGACTAGGAAATGGGAATTGAACTTAAAGAGATACAGACTCCTTATTTTTAACCACTGTGTTTTGTAAAGAGATTTCAGGGGTAGGAATTTGGCCAATGGCTAGCATCTTGGTTTTTCCCATACTTCTGAAGTGTCACCAAAGACTGCAAAAATTTCAAAACAAAATATCAACATCTTGATAGTATCTAGCTTAAAAATAGTGATATTAAACACGCTTATAAAATAAGCATCACAGTATTTGAGGTCTTATATCACTAGGCAGCCTTTGTTTTTTTTTTTTTTTAAAGTGCAAAGTATGTCTATACAAATAAATGCATATCTTTATGTACCTTTGTAAATAATAATAAAAAAATCTATGAATGATTCTTCAAATGCAAAATTTGCTCATGTTAGCAGAGAAACAGAAACTAAACCCATGGCTCATCTTATATTTCCTTCTGGGGCTGGCTAAACCATGGCTGGCAAAGCCTTCACTAATGGGATGATGACAGTGATGATAATGAGGGAAGGAGCTCATTGTCTAAGGTCCATATAGCCCTGGGACCATGGGAAGCTTTTCTTGAGCAGTGTAGGCTGACAGTGTGGAATAGAGTTGAAAGTCTAAAGATATTCTAAAGGAAATGATGAGCTTTTAAAATATGCCCTGATTCAAAATCCAATGGATCATTAATTCTGTATTGTTTTGTTTTTCTATTTTACATTCACTATGTATTATAGAGCCAGCAGCTTGCAGCTCTTTTAACCATTGGGAGACAGACAAATTCAAATTAGTGTTCTGTGGAGAACTGTATTCTAGATAAGTCTGATGGAAATTATTTTATATGGAAAAAATAAAGACTGACCACTGAATCCTAGGTATGAAAAATGTATCCATTATACAAAACAAGTGAGCTCATTCATCATATATTTATCAAATGCCTACCATTTACCTGCCACTGCAGACACCCTTGTGTCTGCAATAGAAGAGACAAGGTTCCTGCCTTCCTGGGACTTACAGCCTCATGTGGGAGATGGACAGATGATGAGAGTAATTAATACATAATTACAGACTGAGATCAAGGACCTAAAGAAAACTATTCTTGAAGAGCAGATAAAGAAGCTGGCCTAGACTTGAAGGAGAGGTTGTGGGTGAGGGAAAATAAAAAAAGGAAAATTCATATGTATAAAGGACCCTTGGTGGAATGGAATATAGCACATTCCAGGATCTCAAGGAAAGCCAATGCAGATGGAGCCCTGGGGAGAGAAAGGGTTAAAATGGTAGAAAATGAGTCTGAAAAAGGGGACACACCATGCAGGGCTTTTCAGACTCCACTGAGAATGGGGAAATTTATCCTAACAATAATGAAGATGTATAGTTATGGATAGGTTTTGCACTTGCATAAAAGTTAGTCGCTCAGTTTAATCAAGCCTTTAGAAGTCATTCAAAATACAGATGCTTTTGGACACATGGGGGGGCCCTCTGGATTATGATAGGACACTTCCCAAATGCAACTGGACCAAGGCAATTTGTCTGTAGTGATCCCCTTACTGATCGTATAACTCCCCACACCCTTCCATTTAAAACCAAGGTGATGACTGAAAACATTGGAGAGCAACCAAACAGTTGTTATGGATTTCTCAGGAAGCAAAAGGAGACAAGAACAGCTCTGGGGGCACCATCTGAACTAACAAGCAAGGCAGTGTTGAATGAGGTTTTGTATCCTATTAGCAATTTGTCAAAGTAGGGAGAATGGACAAACTAATGCACCCAGATCTTGGTTCCTTGTAAAACACAATTAAGCAAGAAGGCTTAATTTTCAGGGAAACTCAGCTGAAAGGTGAGGATACACTCTTCTAAAATTAATACAAAAGGGCACATATACGGACAAGAAGACTTTTCAAACAAATTCAAAATTTCTGTGGATCAAGAGATCATATAGTGTTGACCCTTCATTGTGTGTGTAGGATGGATAAAAAATAGTAACCGCCTTTCTCAAGGTTATAGATTCTGTGTTCTTCCTGTCTTCATATTCAATTGCAAGTCTCATTAAAGGTAAGTCATAGAAGTGTACCCTGGCTTTCCATATAGGAGACTTCTCCAGGACAGGCATGCATATGGATTCACCCAGTGGCAATCAATCAATTAATATAATTATCCAATAAATGTACAAAGTCATTCTTTCTTCCTTTGTATCAGAGGGCCCTGGAGATTGCTATGTTTTCCCTCTTGGGCCTTTCCCCTCCCAAGCCATGTAGTCATTCCTGTCATTGCTTTAAGTGTCCAGGCTTCCTCTGCAGTCATTTTATTTATAATATTGTCTTGTGTGTTGTGTCTCCTAGCTCTACATACAAACTACCGTGCTTACAATCTCCATGAACCTAAGTGTGTCAGTGGTACTGGGGATGCTATACAAGCTGAAAGTGTACATTATCATTTTCCACCCCAAATTCAATGTCCAGAAATGGAAGCAAAGCTTCAAGGTGGTAGTGACAGCAACCACCATGTCATCGCGGCTGTCACACAAACCCAGTGACAGACACAATGGTGAGGCAACTCTGTGAAAACGTAGACCCAAACAGTAAGTAACTCTTCTTTCATCTTACCCATCCTGTACCAGAAGGTTCTGAGAAGTGTGTGCGCTTGCTCCTTTGGAGAATATTGTGGCCATTCTTGTCTTACGGGCTGGGTTGTTTTGGTGAAAGCTAACTTCTGTCTTTCTGAGTCTGACTTGTTCCTGCCACCATTGTCTTTTTCCTCCCTGTTGGAAAGAAGCTTTTAGAGGCTCTGCTTGAGAAATGTGAAGCCTCCCCTTGCCCTTGCTTCTTGTCCTTTGGTACCAAACCCTCCAGTTGACATAAACACACCTGTGAGATTGTGGGTCACCTTTATTGCTCCTTTCTTGTTATGGAAACACTAACTAATGTACCTAACTGAACTGTAGCAGTAGGAAGGAAGCTGGAATTCTTAAGAACTTTGGAAGCATTGCTTCCTTCCACTGTCATGTGAATGTAGAGAAAGTTGTTATACTTTATTAAGCAAGGCTTCTAGGGGAAAAAACCACACAAGATAATGAATAATGCTGGCAAACTTGCATCTAAGTACATGGGCCAAGATGCTACCATTTCTAATGGTATCACTGCGTAGGAGAAAGATATGCCACACTACTGTGGGAGCACTTCATTCCATGAAAGACTAGACCTTAAGATGGGATAAAGGAAGAAATGTCAGATTTGAGATGCCACATGGCCTATCTGCAGCCCGCTAGGCAGGCATTCATCACTCCTGCAAATGACCCCAAATAACATGGGCAGACACACCTCACTTTGCAAAATACCAAGACTAGTTAACAGGCTAAATGCATAGAATTCCCATGAGTAACTTTACTAACTATAGTAATAAGAGCCATTTAAAAATGCTAAGATTTGACTTCCATGAGTATTTTGACCAGTTTTGTTTAGAATGAGGCAGATTCAAGTACTCATGATACTTCCTGTTTTTCAGGTAGATGGAGCTTCAGGTTGTCCATTAAGATATTCAAAACATTTTTCAGTTAAGAACTGACTTTGTCATGGCCACAGGCTTAGTGACAAACCAAAAGAAGCCCTTATTTGAAATACTGTGAGGTAATCCTTTTTGTCCCACTAGTAAGAGAGCTTTACAAATGAAGAGACCAGCTGGGTTTAGTGCTGACAAATACTGTGCATAAGATCCATAATTTTGATCCACCTTCATTTCTAAATAGTTGGTTGAGTGAATATTTTGAAACACTTTGAAAATATTCACACAAGGTAACAAAGGTTAATTAACAACACTGTGGGTTTCACTTTGACTTTTCAGTAGATGAGACAGTGGGACCAGGAGTGGAAGAAAATGGATCACACTAAGAGAAGGGAGAAATGAAATAGTTGCATAGGGTTGCTCTGTACCAAAGCAACTGGCCAATTGAGAGAAGGGAAGATTAGTGGTGAATTGCTGTAGTATTTAATGTGATATAGGAAGAGGCTTTGGGTTAATACAGACCTGGGTTCAAATCCAAGCTCAAACTCTACTTAATAGCTATGTGGCTTTGGGAGTGTTACTGAACCTCTCTAAAGCTCAACATCTTCATGGAAATAATAATGTCTAAGTCATAAGTGTGTCATATCAATTTGGCAAATAATATATCACTTAAATGTTAATTTCCTTCCATTCCCAAAAAAGTAAAAAAGATTTGTTTAAAAGTACATTTTAGTGTGACTGGCTGAGTAGATATGACCATGCAGTTAAAGGCAGAATTGATTTGCAAAAAGAAATAGTGCTATGAACATATTTGTGCATCTGTTAATAATCTATACCTATATTAATATTTATATCTTTTATAGCTTTTTTTTCCATGACCCCTTCTCAGAGTGGCATTTCACAAAACCCTTATCCTGGAGACATTAAAATAACAGTTATACATTTATGTCTGTGCGCATACACAGAGACATAAATTAACTAGATATCACCCAGAATCAATAAGAAGAAAATATGGTCAAAAGTCTGTATGTATTGGGAAAAAATGACCAAATTAAAAGTGCTGAATTTGGACAACTAATTCAATACTGTGCTACTTAAAAATTACAGGCTTTTAAATGGCATTTCTACTGTTGTTCAATTTTAATGATTAGGTTGAATCCATGTTGAAGTTGTTTGGAGTAAAACAGTGGTTGTTAAAATGCTAATACTAATACTAAGCACCAGTGAGACTTGGAAACAGGTTCTGTACAGAGTGCTTCATAAGAAGGCTCTCTTAATCCTCACAATACCTCTGTAGAGGGGGCATTCATATTCTCATTTCACTGAAGAACCTGAGACTTAGAGAGATTGTGACATGCCCAAAGTCACACAAGGGGATGGACTAAAACCCAGGTCTGACTCCCAGACTTATGCTTTTCCTTTTTGTCATCCAGTTTCTTTGCACATGAATGGCATGTTCTATGTAGAAATGACTCTTTTGGCATCCTTATCTGGTAAATAACTTATACAGAGAGAATATAATGATGTTTGGTGGCAGATTCTTCAGTCAAATGTGTTATTGCTTGCTGTGTTGTCTGCAAAGAGAGAAGTAGCTTGAGGTCAAAGAAGGCTGCCCAGGTAGAGGCCTTATCTTACTAATTCAGAACTTCAAATATTTTGTTAACTATGTCAGTTACAACAATTATTCCATTTGGAATTATTTGGTTTCTTTCCCTTGAGGAAGTTTTGTTAGTTTTGTTGTTACTGTTCTTATCGTTCTGGTGTCTACCTAGAGCTGAGATAAATGTTTCAGAAAAACAAAAATGAAATCAGAGAAAGCCTTGGTCTTACAGCCAGTCTAAAATATATAATATATATTCTTAAAAATTCTAAGCTCTTTTGATATTGTATAGAGACTCTAAAACATCATAAAGTCTTTGACTAGATATATGCTGAACTGCAGGTAGAGATTCATGTACCTCCTAACATTGGAGTTTTTGATGAACCAGCTCTCAATGGTCCCAAGTGGAGTAAATGGACCTCATCCTCAAGAAAGCTGTTAATAGAATTTCCTGGAATGATGCAAATGTCCTATATTTGTGTTGTCACATAAGGTATCCACAAGCCACGTGTGGCTATTGAGCATTTGATATGTGGCTCCGTGCCTGAGGAAATAATTTTTAAATTTTTCTTAGTTTTAAAGACTTTAAATTTAAATAGCCACCTGTGCCTTGTGGCAGTTGTGTTGGACAGCACAGCCCTAGACATTACTGCATCTACAGAAGTAAGAATTTTACTCCAGAACACTTACTCACATTGAAAATAGCTCTCAAAGTTTCAGCATTGATGCGGATTTGTGACAAAGATGACTTAAAAGGAAAAAATATTTGATGTGAGATGAAAAATTCATAGTCATTTTAAATGATCAATAAACGAGGCACTAATATGGAAACGGTGATGCCATAGATAGAAATGACATTTGGAATATCAGTTACAAGCAATGCAAAAACATATGTGTATGGGGAAAGAGAAGTAGTAAAAAACTTGTGATTAAAGCAAACAGACAAGATCATTGTGATGCTAGGAAACATCATTATGTTCTATTTTGTACCGAATGTAGTTCAAACTTTCTGAACTTTGTTAACACACCTAAATGAATTTTTGCTGAATTTAAGGTGTCTGATTAAAAAAAAACAAAAACACAGACCATGCATGTATTTGAAAAGGGAATTTGTCTTTCCAGTAGAGACATTCTACATACTAGTTTCTGAGGCAAGGTATCTGTGAGGAAGTAGAGTTTATAGTGTGAGCTGTGAAGTAATCAATGGAACATCAGTGTCCCCTTATTCATTGTTGCTCTCTTAGTCTCAGTGTATTTCAGCCTTCAGTGTTTCCATTTTTAACAACTCTGATCCATCATTGCAGTTTGCCATCTGTTGCATTCATGTTCTTACTCATTCAACTTCATGTGGCAGCTACATGTCTACATAAAAACAAATTTGCTTGTTGACTTCATACGGGCAGGAATTGAAACTGCCACAACACTGCCTGATTTTTCCCCATGTTCAATTTTCCTCTTAGGTTTGCTTCTCCAGTTAAAATTCAGTTATCTGAAAGACAAACTTCTTCCTGCATTGAATAAACAAAAAGTAAATCTCAAAAGTTTAATGTATCTGTATACTCCTGATATATTAGCTCTTCAGAGTCGGGCCAGGGCTTGCCTCTGGTGTCTGCATGCAGACTGAAATATACCAAGCTCAGAGGGCACAGGGGTACAGCTCAGCTGCCTAATGAAGTTTTATTTATATAGCACATTTGCCATTTCTAAAACTTTAGAAGAGCCTAACCTAATTTGTATAACTTTGATTCTCACCAAGTTGCTACCTTCTCAACAGTCCTTTCTAAGGAGAAGGGCAACTGAAATACTGGTTCTCCCACCTGCATCCTGAATTTGGCACATTTCCTGGTGCTTTCTACTGCTCACTTGGCAGAGGATGTTCACAGCAAACGTGTAGATGCCAGAAAAATGGGAAGACTCTTTAGTACTTGGACTTTGGCTCATTGATGGCTACCAGTATCATCATATTCTAGTTGGATGGGTAATATTAACTAAGAGACAGCATGGCTTTTTTGGGATGGGTGAAAAAGAACTGCTGCCTTCCTCACTTGGACCAGTCAGAACCAGAGGATACTCTGTGAATTATCCTCTGGTCAAAGGGTCTCCATGTTACAGTATCATAGTGCATACTGCTGAGGTGCCCTAAACTGCCTTTGTCCTAAGCTACCATCCATTTTCTAAGCCACTTCCCCATTCCCCAAGCAAGTGCAAAGAGACATTGCTAAGTAGCTGAACTATTTAAAGATTATTTATCCTGGAAGTTCAGCAACAAATGGGACTGGAAGGCAGATGAGAAGCTTGGGTCACACCCCCTCCTTGGATATTGGATGAAATAAAAGCTTGTCATATGCCATGTAAATGATGGGTTTAAACCAGTGAGCACAGTGTACGGTGAAGCACAGCATGTTAGAAGAATGACCATTTGCATCTAAAACAAGACATTTTAAATATAAATTTGTATTCTGATGCTGTACTTTTCTTCCATTTTTGCATATACCCTAAAGAAAATAAATAACTTGTGTTCTCAAAGAAAGCAATTATTATATAAAATAGTAAAACTGTCAATATGAAGAGGTATTTGATTTATAAAAACAAATAAAAAAAACAAGAAAAACTCAGACTGCTAGAAAATGGATGTGGACTCCAAACCCAACACAACTAATGGTGCCTCAAAAATTCTGGAACATGCTCATGTGCTTTGTTAATTTGTTATGACTTTTTGTTTTGTTTTGCTTCTTCATTTGTTTGGAGCCCTAACATTCTCAACATTATGTTACTTGTATTATCTTTCTGTACTAACCACACTGGTTGGGCAGCAAGACTGGACTACACTGAGAAAAAAGGGATGGCAACAAGAAAAAAGTACTCTGTGACCAGATAGATAAATTATTTCTGTGCTGGTTCCCTCTGTTGCTCCAACTCAAGCAAGGAAAACCCAACTGCCTCCACTGAGAGGCACCAGTACTCCCATGTTCAGAGGTACCTGAATTGTGATGAAATGGTCTACCCAAGGCCATTGAATCCCCTGAACAAGTTGGCAGGGTGAATGAGGCCTCTATTGCAGCCTTTACTCCAAAAAGGAAAAAAAAAAAGAAAGAAAAAGAAATGTTGCACGCACACTTATTTTATACCTACCTATATATATTTACTTTTCCTGTAATCTGTATACCACCAGTAAGAAAAAGTATGCAAAAGTCTGTTACTTGGCACAGTATCCCAACAACAGCATAGCTTTTGCCTGCTTTCCAAAAGGTAAGAAAACCATCTAAATTTTATTTATTTGTGTGTTCTTGTCTACAGTTGAGAATGAGAAATGTTTCTGTGAAAACTGTGCATGATTACTGTAAATTTACCTATAAGACGGAACAGGCTTGCAAAGACAATCTCTTTGATATGCTTAGCACCAGCAGCTACTATTGTTCACATGCCAGGTTTATTTTCTGGAGAACCTGTTCATGGGTGTGTGTGCATTTGTCTTCCCCAAGCAAGATAAGTAGCCGGTAATGGCAGAATTGGTGATGGCCACTCTGATACATGCTTTAATGAAAACTACTAGGGATAAGAAGCTATTTTTCCATACTCTGGTTTTGAAATGCAATGTGGAAAAATTATAGGATTTGAAGAGGGATGCTTGACAAACTTAATAAAAAATGTGTGCTCTGGTTCAACTTTATTGAATATATTCCAAGAATTATACAAATTCACAGAAATGTATTCACTCAAAGAATTGACAATTTGACAAGTATATGTGTTAGAGTAGACTTGTTAGGATTTATGCTATTTGGGGTGCACTGCACTTCCTGGACATGTACTTCATGTCCTTCAAATAGGGTTGGGAAGTTTTCAGCCATTATTTCCTCCAACACACCTTCTGTCCCCTTTCCCTTTTCTTCTCCCTTTGGGATGCCTATAAAGCATATTTTTTTTTGTATTTCATGCTGTCATTCAAATCTGTGAGTCCCTTCTGGATTTTTTCTATCTTTTTATCTATCTGTTCTATTATCTGTCTGTTTTTAGCTGTACTTTGTTCCACATCACTGACTCTTAACTCTGCATCTTCCAATCTGCTGTTATGTGCTTCCAGTGTCTTTTGATTTCTTGTATTGTGCCAATCATTACCATGATATCTTTAGGTTTGCAAATTCTTCAGTGTGTTCTCCCAGTGTCTTTTTAATATACTTAATCTCTTTCTTCACTTCTTGTAGTTGATTCAGGATATTTGTTTGGACATCTCTGATTAGTTGTTCCATGTTCTGCATCTCCTTCTGCTTTTTAGTTGGTTCATTGGACTGTGCCATGACTTCCTGTTTCTTAGTATGGGTTGTAATTTTTTGTTGGTGTCTAGACATCAGTTTATCTTGATGGGTTTGTTCAGTTGATTAGCTTCTCTTTATAATCTAGGGTTTTATTTTGTTTTTCTTTATGTGTGTGTGGTAATATTTCCCTCTGACTCTTCATTTTTCTTTTTCTATTTCATTGCTCTTGTCTATGTTCCCTTGCAATAAAAAATTAGAGCCAGAGTCAAAGAAAAAGGTAAGAAGAAAAAGAGGATAATAGTAATAATAATAGTAAAATGTAGAAAAGGAACCATATAAGACCTAAGAAAATGAATAATTAACTTGAGTAAGAAGTTCAAAAGAATAAGAATAAAAAAGTATAGTACAATGAGATGAGAAATTGAATAGAGAAAAATAAATAGGATGAATTAAAAGGCCAGAATAATGAAAAGAGAGGGAAAGATAAAAGAAAAGACAAATAGTAAAAAAAGAGAAAGAAAACAGAGAAAAAAAGGAGAAAGAAGTAAAGAGAAGAAAAATTGAACACCAAACAAAAAGAGGTGGAATGTAAATACAACAGAATACAGAAGATAGAAAAATGAAGGAAGGAAAAGAAATAGCATAGGTAGGCAAAATTGCTAAATTAAAAAAAAGGGAAACAAAGAAGGGGAAACACAAAAAAGAAGAAACAAGACAGTAGCACCTGATTTTAAAAAAGGGAGGTGGAAGAATGAGGATAAAAAAGTAAATAAACAAACAAACAAGAAAAAAAAAAAACATGGAAATCAGCCTTCCTACTTAAGCCCCTAAGGAGCTTCTCAGGCTACCAGTGTTCATCAATTACCCTGTAGCCTGCCCTCTGCAGGTTTTGAACTGGGTTTTAGCAAGTAAATTAAGTTAAATTAAAAAGAGGAATCTTTTTTAAGAAAAATAAGAGATCCAAGGAAAGCTAATATAAAAAGAATGTCTATAAGTTCCCTGTCCTAAAGCATCACCTGGTTTTCTTATAACCCAGTGGATCATTTCTCTAAGAGCCAGGAATCAAACCAGGAACCATGTATATTCAATGCAGGAACTCCTCCACTTATCTAAATTTTCTCATTGGGTCCATTTGCTTTTCAGAAAGCTACCTGCCTACTTTCCCTTGGGCTGTTTAGAATCTTTGCAGTTGGCCAGAGTCCTGTTGATTAGGCACTTGTCTGTCATGCCCCCTTTCCATTCTAATTGCTTTCTCTCCTTGGGTAGTTGGACGTGACATCCTGTGTGAGCGGATACCTCCTCCCCTTTCCTGGTCAGGTTGAGGTCCCTTCAGAGGTTCAAAGGGGACCACGGTGACCGAGCTCACCACAAAGAAACCACTCTTGATCTTGTTCCAGACCCCTTCTCCTCCCAGTGGACCCTAAATAGGCCTTTGAAAGCTTATTGGGCCTGTCTACCACCTGCCTCCCTTAGGAGAGTTGGAATTTTGATAGTTTTCAGCACTGGACTAGTCAATTGCCTGTCTCTGCCCTCTCCCCACCCAAGTTCCTGTTTCCCAGGGTGGCTGGGTATGTAGGGATGCCTGAGCAGATTCCCTTCCCCCTCTTCCTAGTGCCATCTCGGTGCCAGCTGTTATGCTTCCCAAAGTTCAAAGGGGCCCAGGTAACCAAACTCACAGATAGGAAACCTCTCTCCACTCTTCACCAGAACTGTCTTCTTCCCAGTGAAGGCTTCCTCCCACTTGGGGGGCTGGTTGGCTGGTGGGAGTGGAGGGGTTCATGGATGCTTTTTGCCTTAAGGGTGGGGTTTAGCTGCCCACCGTTTCTAGCCTCAAGGGCGATAAACTCACAGTTTTCCCTTAGGTTCTTTATCTCTTTGTCTGGTTCCCTCCAGACTGATGCCCTGAAGCTTCCTGCTCTGTGGGTTCCTAAAACAGGTCATTCAGGATTTTGCACCTTCTCAGCTATTTTTTGTGAGAGAGATGCTGAGTGCACAGCTAAGCTGACACCATCTTGCCAGAACTCCTTGAACCCATTTTAAATAGAACATTTTATGGAATTTAATTTTAGTTAAGGTGTGGCCATTTGAGTGGTTTTGAGCTTTAATCTGATTACTTGAGTCCTATATAAGCAGAATGAAACTCATATATAGAAAGCAAACCATGGAAGAAGATGGAAGTCAATGGAACCTGGAGAAGAAAGGAAAAGAAATAGCCACTTAAAAAATTAAAAACTCAATTCAAAATGGGCAAAAGATTTGAATTGATAGTTCTCCATAGAAGATATAGAAATAGCCAATAAGCACATGAAAAGATGCACAGCATCATTATCCATTATGGAAATGGAAATCCAGATTACAATGATATATCATTCCAAACCCACTCGAATGCCTACAATTAAAAAACAGAAAGTAACAAGTGCGGGAGTTTATGTGGAGAAATGGGAACATTTGTTCATTGTTGGTAGGAATGTTAATAAAGCTGATGTAGCTGTTGTGGGAAACAGTTTTGTGGTTCCTCAGAATGTTAAGTATAGAAATGCCATGTGACCTGGAAATCTCACTTCTGTGTATAAATCCTATAGAATTAAAAGCAAGGACTCAAACAGATATTTGTATACCAATGTTCATGGCAGCACTATTCACAAATTGCAAAAGATGGAAACAATCCAAGTATCCATCATCAGATAAATGGATAAACAAAATATGGTATATATATGAAATGGAATATTATTTAACTGTAAAAAGGATTGAAGTTCTGATGCACTCTACAGCAGTGATGAACCTTGAAAACATCATGCTGAATGAAGTAAGCAAGGCTTAGAAACACAAATATTTTATGTTCTTACTGATATTCAGAAACTAGAATACAGGTTTCCAGGGGATGGGCTGGATAGAGAATGCGGAGTTAATGTATACTTTTACAGTATCTGCTTGGGGTGATGGAAAAGAATTGGAAATGGATGGTGGTGATGGCAGCATAAACTTATATATATGTAATTAACAACACTGATTAGTATATTTGAAAATAGTTAAAAAGGAAAAATAATGTTATATCTATAATAACAGAATAAAAATTAAGATAAAACAAAACAAAATAAAACATAAAGCTGTAAAACACAGTGAATCATAATGTAAACTATAGATGGCAGTTAATAGTGTAATTATAATAATATTATTTAATCAAATATAACACAATTACAACAATGATGCAAAACATTAATAATAGGAAGAATATATGTGAGAAAGTATAATGTATCTCTGTTCTTTCTGTATGATGTTTCTGTAAACCTACAACTTCTCTAATTAAAGAAAATATTATTAATCCCTTCTCATAAAATGTTGGAAATCTGAGAGTTTCTAGTTACATTTACTCCCTGTCATTTCAGCCATTATTTCCATGTATTTTATATTTGTATATATTACAAACCTGAAAATACAATATTTTATTGTTTTAATATTGTTTTAT
The DNA here is from genome assembly GCA_029593785.1 of Cabassous unicinctus. Lineage (NCBI taxonomy): Eukaryota > Metazoa > Chordata > Mammalia > Cingulata > Chlamyphoridae > Cabassous > Cabassous unicinctus. The sequence continues at coordinate 15,522 of JAQZBX010019121.1, forward strand.
TTATTGTTTTATTTTCCTTTCTTTAATTTTTAATTTTCCCAACCTGACTGCTTTGAAAAGCTTCTGTGAGTGTGTGTGTGTACTTTTAAATTAATAATCTGTTTTGCATGTTCAGAATTTCTTCAACCTGTAAATTGATGATTTTTTTTTGAAATTTTATAAAATTTCACCTTCTTTTTATTCAATTTTTTTTCTGACCCAATGAGGCTATTTTCTTGTTTTGTTTAAATCAGCTTTTATTTTTTTATTTTATTTAAAAAAATAGATTAGAAAAATGATGCATAAAAAATGTAATAGATTCCCATATGCCCCACTCCCTACACCTCCCACACTTTTCCACATTAACAATAACTTTCATTAGTGTGGTACATTTGTTACAATTGATGAGCAAGTATGGAGCATTGCCACTAACTGTAGATTATAGTTTGCATTATAGGTTGCACTTTCTCTTGCAAAATTTTGTAAGTTATTACTACAAATATAATTGCCTGTATCAACAGTTTTTCATTGTGTTTGTTTTTCTCTTAGCTCCTCATTTTGAAAAACATTTTTTTCATCTGGCTTAGAGTTTACCGATGCTTTCTTTGATAGCCTACAATCTGAAGTTGTGTTCTTTTGGCTTTTTTTTTTTTTTTTTTTTTTTTTTTTTTTTTTTTTTTTTTTTTTTTTTTTTTTTTTTTTTTTTTTTTTTTTTCATTTTCATGTATTTTACTTTACCTCTTTAGGATTTTTATTTAGTTCATTTTATATTTTTCTACATTTTTTTCTGCTGTGACCTCATATACTTCCACTTCAGGATCATGTTTGCCTTAAGTCATTAAATATATGTACAAAGCTGTTTTAAAGTCCTTTGCTGCTGATTCAAACTTTGGTATCATCTTGAAATCTGTTTTCATTAATTTTTTTTCATTGAAATGTTTCACATCATCTTGCTTTGTCTTATGTTTAGTAATTTTAATAATATGTGACGGTACTTTGTGAATGATACATTGTAGGCAGTCTAGATTATGTTGTCTTTCAATAAAAGGTATTGAGGTTTGTTCTGGCTGGCAATAAATTATTGGCAATGCCCATTGAACCTAAATGATTTATATTATTTTTTGTTAAAGATGATCTATTTCATTTTGTCCTCAGTCTGCAGGCCTGACCATTATTTTAGGGCAAGGTATTTACTTCCATGATGTGGCTTTTTTTTTTTTTTTTGGTCTTAATTTCATCCCTGAGTTCATCAAAGATATGTGTCGTACTGGCTGGGCCATAAATTCAGCTTCTCCCAACCCTTCATGACCTCTGGCCTCTGGTATTTATGTTCTGTTCTCATCAAAGTAGCAGCCTCTATTGCATATCCTGTTGATTCCCCTTCTGCACATATAGAGCGAAACCTTCAGCAAAGGACCTACAAGGAAACCCAGTACTGATAATTGTGGCACCTCCTTTTGATACCCTATCTTTAATGTTCCAACTTTTTCAATTTGTGGGAATTACAATTTCTGCCTTTTAATCTTTGCGAGACCTTTATACTCTGTACTCTGTTTCTCCTTAGTCAGCAAGGAATACAGAAAGATAGGTATGCAAGTGTCTTTTTTCATATATTTCCATTTTGTCCTGGGTGTCTCACCTGTTATGCCTCTTGTCCAATGTCTGAAAACATTTTTCATCTACATTTTACTGAGGTTTAGAATTTTTTATGATGGCAGGGGAATTCTTGTACCACTCATGGTGTCATGGCAGAAGCCAAAATCTGACCCAAGAATTTAAATGTCTTCTGATATAAAATGATGATATAGTTTGATCCTTTACCTCAGTATATTTTAATCTATATTCTCTCTCTCTCTTTTTATCTTCTCATTTTTAATTCAGCTTTTTTTTAACTTATTAAAGTATGGATCTTTATATTCTGATCCTTTTGGATAAATTTTATTCAATTTTCATTTGTTTTTAATTCATTCATTGTTATTTTAATTTTACAGTTTCATTTCTCCTACTTTTTAATTTTCAATTTATTAGTTTTTCTCTAGCACCTAGAAAAACATGATTATTTTCTTTATTTTTTGTTAATTGTTTAGTAACACAGAAATTTAACATTTCCATTATTCTTCTGATTCCTGCTTTAAATCATAGGTAGTAATATACATTATTCATATAACCATTGGATAAATATTCTAGAGTTAAATATTTTATTTGCTTTTTGGCCTAGAATTAATTAATATTCATTTTAGTTGTATGTATTTTTAATTTTCAAATTAAAAAATATTAAAAATACTTTCATATTTTATATTCTGAATATTACTTTCTGAATGTATTGCATTTTTTCAAATACTGCAGCCCCATTGATTTAAACTTTGGAAAGTTTTTGAAATTTATGGATTAATTGTAATCAATTTGTATAAATAACTCAGAGTTGCTGATAAAACATGTTCCAAAAGTTGTTATGCCAATTTGATTAGCACATATTTATTTAGAGTTTATAAATTTGGAAATGCATTTAACCTGCTGGAATAACTAGACACTGGATGTGTTATGTTCATTAGGTCACTTCATTTTATTTGTTTTTTTTAGTAAATACTATTTTGAATTTCTATAATGCACTAGGCACTGTCTACAGAGTATAAGAAAAGAATAAAAGATCTTTGTCCTTTTGGGGCTTATATTCCAGTTGGGAGATATATAATAATATTCAGAAGTAAGTGATATGCCATGTTAATGTAAAGAATGGCATAATGTAAACACTACTATAAAAATATTGGCAAGCATTTGGAGAAATAGGAACACTCATTCATTGATGGTGGGAGTGTAAAATAGTGGAGGCACTGTGAAAGTGTGTTTGGCAGATCTTCATAAATTTACTAGAATTACCCTATGACTTGGCAAGCACACCTCTAAGTATCTAACCAAAATAATAGAAAACAGGGTCTCAAACAGATATTTACCTATTGATGTTCAAAATAGCATTATTCACAATTGCCAAAGAATGGAAGCAACCCAACTGCCCATCCGGTGATGAATGGATGGACAAAATGTGACATCTACACACAATGGAATATTATTCAGCCATATAAAGGAATGAAGTTCTGACACATGCAAAAACATGGCTGAGTCTTTAAAATTTCATGTGGATTGAAATAAGCCAGACACAAAAAGGACAAATATTGTCTGATTTCACTGCTATTAAATAATGAGAATAAGCAAACTTATAGAGTCAGAATGTAGACTGTAGGTTATCAGGGGATAGCATGGGGATATGGAATAGGGAGTTAAGGCTTAAAATATACATAGTATATATTTGGGATTATGAAAATTTTTGATAAAGAATGGCAGTGGTGGTATGCAATTATGTCAATGAAATTAATAGCATTATATCATATATTTGTGGTTAAAAGGAGAAATATTAGAAAGAAAATGAAAATACAAGAAAGGATAAAGTGTGAGAGATTCAAGTATAGGTACATGAGAAAGCAACTGGAAAATTTGTTTACAGGGCAGTGCAAAGTTGGCATTAATCAAAAACATGAAGTGGGAAAGAGTTATAGTATGTCATTGGAATGACAATGGTATAGAACACAAAGGCCACCTGTGGCAAGATTAGTGACTCTGTCAGTCCATATAATTATGGTAAAAAAAAACTAAAGGAGAATATGTTTTTTGTTTATCTGATAATGTCTACATATGTTAGTGTATTTCTGAATAAAGCATTACTATCCCTCCAATACAGCGTTTTATAAATGTAAATAAATTATGTCATCTATATGCCTATGACTACCTTCAAACATATCTACATTAAACATATGTTGGTGCATGTATTGCTTTTCTGAGTCATTGTATAACTTGGCTTTATTTATTATAATTAGAATTGATGTCTTCAGAATTGATGGATTAATGAATCTTCATATTTTTCACATTATATCCTTTGCATTCATGATGAAGGTAATTCCCCTCAGGAATCCCTGTGAGCTCCTCAATGTTACCTCACTCACACATATGCACTCACACACTCAGATCCACCCAGGCCTGTAGAGGTGCCTTTTGTACTCTGGCTCAAAACCATAGCTTTCTCTTCATTATGAAATTCTTTCCTTGCCTTATTCCAATCACAGATATTGATTATGTCCACTCTGAAATATCAAAAATTATCTGAGACAACATGTTAACATTTACAGAGTGTGTATCCTGAAGAATCAAGAAAAAAAAAAGTATTGCTTAGAAGACAACCTAAACCTGGCCACTAGACATAGAGGCTCCAGACTCAGATAAGAGAGCCCATGTTTGAGGTTTCCTATGATGCCATAATTTGGGATTCAGTATCTATCTCTGCCTTTATCATCTAAATATGAGGAATGACCTTGCATTTGTTTTTGTTCTTCAATAGTTTATGCCAAATGAGCAAGGTACTTAATGGAAACAATCTCATTTTATTTCATGTTACAACTGCTTCTGCCTTATTTATTCTTCTTTCTTTATTTTTATTCCAGGTTTTGTTTATTTGAGGAAACATTAAGAGTGATGAAATAATTTTCTTTCAGTGAAACTCACTCTCTTCCCATGAGGGGTACACATTTTTTTAATCTACCAAAACATTCTCCTCTTAACTAGTAATCAAAACAATATTTCTTTTAAGAGTTAATTCTTAAACATAAACTTGAGACTGAAAGTAATAATTTGGGGGGCTTAATTTTGTAATCTCTCTGATCAATTATTCAAAGAGAACTCATATGTCCCTTGTAGGACAAGGAAATGTTTGTTTGAAAGCAGAGTACAGTAAAATACATACTAAAAAGTTCTCTGTAAAAAGAAAACAGACTTCCAGTTTCCATTCCAATATGTACAGTTTGTAGGATGCAATTTGTGGCAGTTTGATATTTGTGATTTCAAAAAAGATATATAAATTATGTTTGTAAACTGGTCTATTCCTCTAGGGCATGATACCCTTTGATTGGTTAAATTCAAAGGCTTACTTGATTAAGTCAAGATTAGGACTTTGATTTGACCACACTATTAGGGTATGCAGTATTGATTTCCTGCTCCCATGGTGGGCTGTATAAATGGACACTCACATAGAAGCAGACACAAAGGAAGAGAGAGAGATCCATAGATGCCATAGGAGATAACTTTGTCAGCTTTGATCCTGTGGCCCCTGGAAGAGAGATGAGCCGTTTGCCTGATAGTTTGCAGCTGAAGAGAACAGAGAAGCTGAACCCTATGCCAATCTACAGCTAAGATACACAGAAGAAGCTGGGCCCAAGGAGACTTAAGAGAAAAGAGGAAGGCTTTACCCTCTCAGACATTGCCTGCCATCTTGCTTCAACATGTGGCAACAGGCTTTGGATAAGCAAGTACCTCTTATGGTACCTTGTGTTGGACTCTTAAGGGCCTTGTAACTGTAAGCTTCTACCCCAAACAAATACCCTTTATAAAAGCCAACAGATTTCTGGTTATTGGCATCAGTACCCCTTTTGGCTGACTAATGCACCATTCACCTCCTCACAAGAAAAAAGCTAAAAATATGAAAGTGAAGAATGCTTCCTAAATTCTCTTCAGCAATGAAATAAGGTCACAGGGCCAACTGACACCCAAAACTGGAGACATAGGCAGATATCAAAATCAAAGCTTATCAAGAACAGAAACTCCCCTAGAGCCAGGATCAAGTAGGAATACTTAAGAAGGAGTATTAAATTGTTCTTTATATACAACTTAAGTAGTTGATCTGACTAATTACTAAAGATTGCGAGTGGACTAAATTAACAGACCGAAAAACCACTGAAAGTCCAACTGGAGATCCAGGACCCCTGACTTTCATGAGTTGTACATTAGTAGCCCAAACAACTTCACAGAAAAGTAAAGTTGTTTAAAATGTAAAAATCACAGAAAAATTTCTACCTTAAATACTTAGCATTATGGTGTAATTTAATGACTAAATAGTTGCTTATTTGATTGCTTTTAGAAATCTAAGTTCTTGACAATCCATATATTTTTCTATTCCCTCAAAAGTCTCTGGGCAGGGGGCATTTCTGAACAAACTAAGAGGGCAGCGTAAGATGTCCCAGGGTGTTGTTTACCTACATAATCCAAGAAACACTAGCAAATTCTCGCAGAGCCATCTTCCTTAAAACTCAGCAAAACAGTTAAAGGGTTGTGGTAATAGGGCAAGAGCAGAATCAAGAAAACACAACTTTAAAGGCAGTAGGGATATTTGTGACTTACTTCCAGCCTCTTTTCCACCCTTTTTCTGGTACAGCGTATAGCCAGTCTGCAATCCCATGGTGGGTCCTTTGCCCTATTCTCACAGGAGCAGCGTAACCCCTATCTGCATATTCTGGTGCTTGTATGTATCAGTGAATGGGGGTGGCAGCATGAAACACCAAAGTAGGAAACTCCTCTCCAGGATTGCTTTCCAAGAACTTGCCCTGTAGACAGAAGGAAAATTGTGGTAGCTAAATTATTAGTGCAGGAAACAAGTAAAATGGCCAAAAAGATTAAGTGCCAATTTTTCATCAGAAACCATGGGAGCAACAGGGCAGTGAGACAAAACATTTAAATTGCTGAAAGAAAACAATCTCAACCAAGAATTTTATATCCACCAAGGCTGTCATTTAAAACTGATGGAAATATTAAGACATTCTCAGATAAACAAAAGCTGAGAGAGTTCGTCACAACTAGACCTGCTTTATAAGCAATGCTAAAGGAAGTTTTCAGACTGAACGGAAAGGATGCTAGACAGAGGTTCAAAGCAGCATAAAGAAAAAGCTCCAGTAAATGTAACCATATAGGTAATTACAAATGTCAGTAGTATTGTATGTTTTTTGTTATGTAACTCCACTTTTCACTTACAGTATCTAAAATGTAAATGAATAAAAACTAGTAATAAATTTATAGTTTGGGTCATAGAATATATAAAGAGATATTTTGTCACAGTACAAAAATGATGAGAACCCAGGGTATAAAACAGTATATGGATTTGCTATTTAAATTAAGTTGATAGATTGTTTTCTAAAGTGGCTTCATCAGTTTGCATTCCTATCAGCCATGGTTGAGAGCATCAATTGCCTGGTATTCTCACAAGTACTTTGCATTATCAGTTATTATTAGTCGTTTTTATTTGAGCCATTTTAATAGTTGTCCATGAACACATTGTGGTTTTAAACTTTTTTTCTCTAATGACAAATGTAGCATCTTTTTTGTGGGCTTATAGACCATCTGTGTATTTCCTTTGGTGAAGTGCTTGCTAAGTTTTGCACATTTTAATTTTTTTCTTTTTCTTTTATCTTCATATTATTGCTTTTAAAAAGTTATTTTTATATTATTGATACATATTCTTTGTAAAATATTTTCTCGAATTCTGTGACTTATTTTTTCTTTCACTCAGCAGTGTCTTTCACAGAGCAGATTTTAATATGATAAATGACAATGGATCATGTTTTCTCCTATGGTCATATATTTTGCATTTTATCTATAAAATGGGAGTAATCCATGGCCATACAGATGATGTCCTATGATTACCTTAGGAGTTTTGTAATATTAGGTTTCATATTAATGTCTAAGTTCTATTTTCAGAGAAGTTTTATATATGCTGCCAAGGATGAGATAATGTCTCCAATTTTGGCAAAAGACTTCAATTTCTTCAAAACGTTTTTTAAAGACTATATTCCTCCATGAATATTCCTTGGCATCTTCCTCAAAAATCAGTTGATGGAGGAGAGTGTGCAGAAGGGGAGGTGGTGTTGTCCCACAATACCAGACAGGACTGTGGGCAGGCGGTTTATATCTGGGCTGCCAGGGGTTTTGGACTGTGCCTATGGTACTGCCACTGTCTTTTTTTATTTTTTTTTATTTTTAAAGAAGCTTTAGATTACATATATGTTACATTGAAAATATAGGGAATTCCAATATGCCCCACCCCATTCACCTCCCACACTTTCCCACATTAACAACATCCTTCATTATTGTGGTACAATTGTTACATTTGATGAACACATACTGAAACATTGCTACTAACCTTGGTCTATAGTTTACATTGCAGTTTACATTCTGTCCTGCACAATTTTGCAGTTTATGGCAAAATGCATAATGGCTTGTATCCATTATTGAAATGTCCTGCAGGACTTCCCATTGTCCCAAAAATGCCCCCATATTACACCTATTCTTCTCACTCTCTTCCCTCAGAACCTCTGGTGGCCACTGCCTTTATATCAATTTTACAAGTTCTTCTGTTGCTAGAATAATAATATCTATAATAGAATAATAATAAGACTACTTTAAGGAACAGAGTGTTTGCAACAGTATAGTTCATCTATCTGCCCCATGGGATCTTAGCCCCCTCTCAATTAAAAACAGAGTGGGCATCACCATCCTCAAATCCTCAAGATTAGGGAATGAACAATACCACTTTCTTTTTTTTTTTTTTTTTTTGCAGGAGGTACTGGAACAAACTTGGGATCTCCCCTGTGGTAGGCAGGTGCTCAACTGCTTGGGCCACATCTGCTCCCAACCACTGTCTTTTTAACACAAGAGGAAGCTATGTAGAGGGTGGAAAATGGCAGAGATGCAAATGTTACTAGAAGAGGTGATCCCATCTGGCAAGAGGGTGCTTATAGTTAACAGAATCTGACATGGATGGCTGACTACTGTGAGCACAACTCTATACAGGCTACAGACAAGAGAAAAGCTTTAGAAGGGACCAAAGCCTATACAACCCAATCCCTAGCTAGTGCTGCCTGTCAAATGCACTGGCCAACAATGTGCTCCAACTGCTCTACATCCAGCCTCTCAGATTCAGAGAATGGAGTCTCCCATCAATCATATCTCACAGACCATGGACATTCATAAAGAGAAAGTGGCTCAAAGAAAGATTGGTATTTTGACAACAAATAAAAATACATCAAGAACTCACAAAATAAGAGCACCTGAAGTTATAGAATGCCTTGTGAGGTACATTTGGAGACCTATTGACTATCCAGTTCTGGATGATGTGGGCCATGGTGTCAAGCATGGAAATAAGAAGCCTGCAAGAACTGGCACAGTGTTGAGAACAAATCCTCCTACTCAGAAACTACCAAGCTCCCCTTTGTCAGGCTGGGGAATGTTGGGACAGAATACTACTTACAAAACCCTAGAACCTGTTAAACCCCCAACAGTTCCTAATGACTACCTGACTAGTCCTACTAGGCTTGGAAGTAAGCATAGTTCAGGCAGGACAGCTTCTTTAAATCAGTGATCAAAGACACATAGCAGAAGTTGTGGAGGAAGTGGAAGTCAAGAGACTAGTGGAAGCATCAGTATTGGCATTCTCATTTTTGTGCCTACACCTTCACCATCCACTATTGGGCCAGTTGCTGATAGTCCAACTCCAACTCCACCACCTCCAACAGGTAACATTCTGATGTTTGATGATTTCCAGCCTCTGCCACCACACCTCCAGTGGGTTATGAAGATGAGAAGTTTTCAGTAGTTCAGCATAATGATTGATATGCAGATGGGGATACTGCCAGGGTTCCTAAGAATTACATGGAGAAAGTTGTTGCAGTATGTGATTATACAAAAGACAAGGATGATGAGCTATCATTTATGGAGGCTGCCGTCATTTATGTTATAATGGAGTCTGCAATCAAGTGACTGGTCTGTTCCCCGAGAACAAAGTTGAATCAATCATGCACTATACTGATTGAATTTTTTTTTTTTTTCTTGCTTTTCAAGTAGATTATTATTACTCAGACATACTGTGGGACTACTATGGCTAACAGAATTGTCTTAATATGTTTTAAAACATGTCCATATTTTCAGAACATGCTATTTTATTGGTATCTTTGCGTGTCTATACATTAGAAAAAATCTTTGAGGCTGTATGTTTATTGCTAAACAGCAATTTATATCTGAGGCTGTCCAGAAGTGATTATGCTTATGTACTTACTTACTCATTGTTAACTTAATGACCAGCCTAAATATTCTGGGAAAGTGGGGTATAAAAATTGTTAACAAATCATCAGTCAAATTGTCCCATTACATCTTTCTCCATTACATTATTTCTCCAGCGTAGTTACTAACACTGTCATACTAAAATTACAATCAGAAAATTTAAAGGCGGGTGCTGATCAGGTTTTTTGTTTTAGATTCTTTCATTCTTGAACTATACTATTTGTTTAAAGCATGCAAATTTTATTTTTGAAATATGCCTAAAAATCCATGATACTTCCAATTTGTGTAATATTTTACCTGGAATATACATACTTGTCTCTCTAAACTGAGTCTATGAGGTCTCCCTGTGAAACAAAACAAACAAAAAGATGATCTGTAATTTTGAAATTTGTATCTTATGTTTTTTAATGAATGGATTTAAATTATAATATTTTCCATTCATTAATACATAAATGAGCCAAAGATCTTTGTCCTTTCCTTTACTGGTTTGAGTTAAAAAAAAATAAAAGATACTAATTTATTGCAGGAAAAAAAAATCAATTGACCATATGTATGTGAATCTATTTTTGAAATCTTTGTTTGGTTCCCTTGATCTAGGTATTTATCTTTTCACCATTGCCACATTCTGTTGATTATAGCTTGATGACAAGTCATGAAATTAGATTATATGAGTCCTTTAAATTTATTCTTTTTTTCAAGTTTTTTCTGGCTATGTTAGTTCTTAGATTTTTCATCTAAATTGTAGAATCACCTTCTTAATTTCTACCAAAATGCTTCCTAAATTTTAATTAAGGTTGCATTGAAACTATAGACTAATTTTGAATTGCATTTAATTAATAATATATTTCTCCCTATTGCATTGCATAGCAACATCCTGTGTATATGTACATATATCTATATCTATCTATCTATCTATCTATATATATATATATTACTTCATTTTAATTTAGATTACATAGCCAATATTACATATTGAAGGTAGAATTTCTCAGTATGGGATCCAAAATCCATATAATTTTCAAAATTTTTCCTATTGCTTCTTATTAACATAGAAACTAATAAAAAAATTGAACTATAGTACTAGTCAATGGAAGTCTAGCGTTCTAATATTCTAGCACACAGACTATTTTGGTTATCTGTGCACTGTACCACATCTGCTGTCAGCACTTTCTAGCCATAGTTTATAATGGTCATATCTTATCTACTCTTTGAAATTCTCATTTAGCTTAAACTGTCTTTCCTACCTCTTAGAAGCATATCACTTAACAATTTAAATAAAAGCATAATAATTTTTATTAAATTGTTATGAACTCTGTCATAGGTTATACTTTCACATTATTTCATTACATACATGTTTATGGGAATTTTGAGAGAATTAAACAGGTTATATTTCTAGGAACAGGAAACTGGATTTCAGGATTTTAAGCTATTAACCTAATGGCTCATAGCTAATAAGTATAAAGCTAGAACTCTGCACTGTATGTTTAAATTTCTTTTCCAACCCTATGGCAGATGATTTTCCACTAAGAGTTCTTTTTTTTTTTTTTTACCAGAGGCCAAATCGCATTCACATAATAATTGTTATCATCTAGTTGAACATTGTTAGAACAAAAATTCACTTGTGTAATATGGGGGAAAAATCATCTTCTTGCTCTTCTGTCCCAGAGGAGAGTATGTTTTCTCCTTGGGGCATGCCCTGTGGACTACAAAAAGACCTGGATAAGGTGGTTTAAGAATGCAAGTACATATTTTTATTTTGCCTTTCTTGAGTAAGCAGTTCAGTTCCACAGGTAAAAGGAAAGGTTTTCCATCACTTACACACTATTTTAAAAAGTTAAAAGCCTGAATCTCAAATTAGAGTATATACTTTAATATTAAAATTAACAATTAACAATATTTCTCCTTGCTACTCCCCAGTAAATATTTTTTAATGTATTCCATGGAATCTTATAAAAAAGGCAAGAGAGAGCACCTGAAACAGAGAGAGAATGGGAGAAAATGTGGGGGTAGAAAGAAAGAGAGAAAATTTTTACAACAGGCAGGTTTTTTTTTTTTGCTATGGCAAACAATGTATTAATATATGTTTATATTATTGATATATTTATTTTCATTCAAACTAAATTAGGAATTATTTATGATTTGTTTGCATGAAAATTTTCATGATATATTGGTAACTTGTCTTATTTTATGCAGAAATCAGAATTTAGCTTACCTATATATTATTTTTGAAGATTTATTTATTCATTTATTTATCCCCCCCTTGCTGCTTGTTCTCGCTCTGTCCATTCGCTGTGTGTTTTCTCCATCTCTGCTTATCTCCCCCTTGCTGTGAGGCCCTGCTGCATCAGCCCACCGTGCCGCGCGGGCTGGCCTGCCCTCACAAGGAGGCCCCGGGAAGCGAACCCGGGGCGTCACACATGGTAAACGGGGGCTCTTTTGATTGAGCCACACCCGCTTCCTGTTGTGAGGTCTTGCTGCATCAGCCCACTGGGCCGCGCGGGCTGGCCTGCCCTCACAAGGAGGCCCCGGGAAGCGAACCCGGGGCCTCCCATATGGTAAATGGGAGCTCTATCCACTGAGCCACACCCGCTTCCCTACCTATATATTTTTATACTAGAATTCTCCAAGCATCAAATGAAGAGTTTTCATTATGTAGACCTACATTTATAATGCAATTTATTCTATGTATTAAAAAAATCTTTTGCCTAGTTGTGAGAAAGCCCTCCTGGGAAATTGAAGTCATGTAGCTTTCTTCTCTTTCCAGTAATTTTAAACTGATTTGCTGTTTCTCTTCTTGACATATGAACATCTCAATATGACAAAACCTTAGCATATTTCATGTCATGAATATAAATCCTTATAGATCACTGAATGCAGCATGACCTAATGCATGGCAAATACTTCACTCCTTTAAAGTCAGAACAATACAGCTTCTAATTAATTAAGAATGAGTCAAACACTTTGGTCTGTGACACACTAAGTGAAAAACAAATGTTACATGTGGAAATGTCACTACTAAATATGGTAACTCTTAGATTTGCGTTCAGTCACTAAGGCTTTCATATACAGATGGCATTATACTATATTTTTGTTTTGTGTTGTGTTGCTTTTGAAATCTCTATTCATTCTTTACATGTCACTGAAGAAGAAACAGTCTGATGGCAAAGGAAAAATACCAGAAACCAAGCACTACTTTTTGACAAATATTGTGATTTAATTCTTTTGGCAAGAGCGCTTATAAAAATTTTTATTAGTGATCATCAGGTGATAATTAATTCATAGTTATTTTGAAGTCTACGTAAGCAGCTACAATTTTTTAATTAAATGGCCATGATTTCTTCTTGACAGGAATGTATCAAAAATCTACCCAAGGACATTGCAGGGATAGTGAGTAAATGAATTGAGAAACCTGTATATTGTCAGTAAGTTAAAATTGGAGCAACCATAGTAATGATACAACAAGCTGCAAAAGCCAAAATTAGACAATTTATTGACATATGTTTCAACAGAATAAAGTGAAAAATAAAATACTATACTCTTTTTAATGGCACACATGGTGCATCTACATCCAGGTCACCATCTGCTCTTCTTTCATCGCTGCTCCTGAAGGACTACTGGAATGGGGTCCTTGTTGGGAATGAGCACAAAATGTGAAAAGAAAGCCCAGTCAGACAAGTTGAAATGTAAGCCTAACTTAACCCATTTTAAGTCTTCTAGAAACATTTTAACATGAAATAATTTTCAGATTGTTTGTCATTTAATTTAATAAAATCTTGTGATATGAATGTGGTTGCTTCCATTTTATAATTATGACCATTAAAAAGTCATTTCATGCACATAATGGCAAATTTAGGACAGTACTCAAGTGTCCACATTTCACTATAAAACATTTAGATGTAAAAATCACGATGTTCATACCTCTTTGTGGATATTAACATGATGCAATATGAAACGAGGGTTAAAAAATTAACATAAATTTGACTGGAAAACAAAAGTTGTATATTTTCAGTTTCTTGGTTTTACATGGGTCATTTAGCCAAAATCTAATGAAAGAATTTCTTTATTTATTTGACACAGACAACTGCATCTACCTGGACCCTACATCTTTATCATTTCCTAACTTATCAATGGCTAAGATATCATTATGCTGTTCTAAAGAACAAACATAATGACCCTACTGGGTGTACTTTATTTTTATGGGACATTGCCTTGAGCACGAAAAATATAAATGGGAATGTCAGGTGTGTTGTCAGATTCGGAGTCTTACAGTATTACTTTAAACAATGTGACTGAGGTTACCATGTTTATATTGATGGACTTCACAAATAATATTGAGTTGAACCTCTCCCTGTTTTTATTATTTCTAGAAATCTATCTCTTTACTTTGGTTGGAAATTTGGGACTGGTTGTGTTGGTCATTGAGGATTCCCAGCTCCACAATCCCATGTACTATTTTCTGAGTACACTATCATTCTTGGATGCCTGCTATTCTTCAGTAGTCACCCCCAAAATGTTAGTCAATTTCCTGGCAGAGAATAAAGTCATTTCATTTATTGGATGTGTGGCACAGATTTTTTTTTTGTTACTTTTGGGACTGTAGACTGCTTTCTCTTGGCTGCAATGACTTATGATAGTTATGTAGCAATCTACAACCCACTGATGTATTCAGTTAACATGTCACAGCATGTATATTTGCCACTCATAATTTCTTCCTATGTTGATGGCATTTTACATGCTATATTACACACTGTGTCCACTTTTAGCCTATCCTTCTGTGCATCCAATGAAATTAGACATGTCTTTTGTGACATGCCTGTACTCCTCACCATTTCTTGTTCTGACACTCATATCAACCAGCTACTCTTCTACCTTGTGGGCTTTCTTGAGGTAACTACTATACTGATAGTCCTCATTTCCTATGCTTTCATTCTGTTGCCCATTCTGAAGATGTGTTCTGTGTTTGAAGGGAGGCAAAAAGTCTTTTCACCTGTGGCTCTCACCTAACTGGGGTGTCAATTTTTCATGGGACAATCCTCTTCATATATGTGTGACCAAACTGAAGCTATTCTTTGGGCCATGATATGATATTGTCTATATTTTAAACTATTGTTATTCCCATGCTCAATCCCATCATTTACAGTTTGAGGAACAAAAATGTTAAAAAGGCAATGAAAAAATTGTTTGAGAGACATTGGTTACAAATAAAGTGCATTTTTAGCATTGAGTCAAACTGAAAAATATTTTGGGGGTCAGGCCATATCTCTGTGGTCAGTAGTTAGGGAAGAAAACATCTAGTTCTTAGTTAATACTATTTTCATATCCCAGAATATTTCCAATGAAAACATTATTTGCTCCTCCAGCATTTTATAAATATAGATAAATTACATCAGCTGTATGCCTCTGAATATATTCAAACTGACCCATATTAAATATTTGTTGATAAGCATATTGATGTTGATAGTCTTTGTATAATTTGATATTCAATAACAGTAATAAAATGCCTTATCTTCTAGTCTTGAAGGATTGATATGAACTCACATTGTTTATAGTTAAGTCCTCAGCTTTCATTATGAAATTAGCTCTCCTTATGGAACCTCTGTGAAGGACCTACCAAATGTTCTTTCCTTATTCCATGTGCACTCACACTCTCAGATCCATCCTCTTGCCATGACTTTTGAACTGTTTGGATCAACATCATAGTTTTTTTTTTTTCCCATTATTACTTTCCAACTTGCCAACCACAGGAATTGATTAGAGCAATTCTCAAGCTTCCCAAAATATGCTGATATAATATATGAATATTTATTCAGGGTGTAATTAAGGCTTTGGAAAAGCAAATAAAAGTATATTTAAACATATTTATTCTGCTTTGTTTATTTTTGTTCAAGATTTGAATATTTGAAAAGATATTTTGAGTGGAAATTTGTTTTTCTTTTAATGAAATTAAGTCTTTTGCCAGCAGAGATGCTTATCCTAAGTGTCCACTAGATAATCACATCAGAACTAAGTAATCAAAGCATTATTTCTGAAGTGTGATGTTGTGATCAATACAGTAATATTCAAGGCCTCCATTTCTACTGAATTATGCAAAAAGAACTCATACATCTCTATTGGAGCAAGCACATGTTTCATTGCCAAGTGCAGTTTAAATATGCAAAAATAGAGACTCTACACTGATTGTAACGTGAACAATAAATTTAGAAAATTATCAAACTACTGAAGCTACAGCATATTAAATTTTACTTTCCTTTTTGTTATCCTTTAGATGATTTTTCTGGAATAAAGAAAAAAAAACTACTTTAAAAGTGTATCTAATTATTCACCATTTATTTAAAAGAATTAAAATATTTGTTGTGTATAAGATCATTTTTTAAGACTTCTTCAACTCAAATTAGGGTTTCAAATTGTTAAAGTAAACCTTCAATCAAGGTGTTTCCCTGGTATATCATTTTAGTTACTCTATCAAGTTAACAAAAATAATATCTCTATAAGAAATGAAGAGGTGAGCACTAGAAGCAATGATGCACTCAGTTATGCCTAAAAATATAGAGCCAATAAATCATTCAACTAATAAGACAAAAATAAATGCCAAGTTATCGTGGAAGAAATTCCACTCTTCAGCCCTTTTTTTCTAAAAGTGAAAAGTGTCAGAATAAAGAAATCCTATGATTTTCTCACTTATATATCAGTCTAGAATAATGTATATTTATTTCTCATACTAATAACTTTTCACTGTCCATGTGTCAACACAATTATCTTATGTCAAGAAAGGAAACATTGGTATCCCTGCCCCCATGGATCCTCTCTTTCATATCATTTAGCACATTCATCATTTAATATTTGTTCTGAATATATGATTTCTATGAGCTCTACTATAGCACTGACCCTGTAGTTTGTATAAAACAGGAATTGTGTCTGTTTTTTTCCACAAAATAGTAATCCGCAGGGCGTAATATAAGACCAAGAATATATTTTACTCAGAAAATATTTTTGAATGAATGGTGGGTCAATGAATGAATACTGGTTAGTAGCAATTGTTAGAACTTACATGAAGGTTATTATTGTATATGTACAATACAAAAATGCTTTGGATATACTAAGTTATCTTACCTCATGACAACTCTAAGAGATGGTTCCATTGTTACCTATGATCACCAATAAGCAAAAAGAGGTACATAGGCCTAAGGAATGTACATAAATCCACATAGCTCTTAAGAGTAATAACAGGATAAAAATCTAAATTTCCTTATACAGAATCACTGCTTTAAGTAGTTTAGTAAATAGAATGAAAAACTGATTGCATTTTCTACTTTGCCCTCTGCATTATCAGAGCACCAGAAAATACCATATGAAGGACCGAAGGTCTACATTTTGCCAGTGGTAGAAATAACAGAATAAAAGGAAAATGTGTAAGAAATATTGGAAAATTGGTTTCTACTATATTTGACAAATCACTCAATTGGATAATATGTATAGAATTTGCAGTTTTGGCCAGGCTCATCAATAAACCAGACACGTTAAAGGAAGGAGAAGAAGTACAATCAGTAGTAGTACTGGAGGAAGAAGGAGAAGGAGAAGGAGAAGAGGGAGAAGGAGGAGAAAGAGAAAGGAGATGAAGGGGAGCAGGGATGGGAAGGGAGAGGGGGAGGAGAAAAAGGGGTAATGATGGAAGGGGAGAGAAAGGGGGAAATGATTGTAAAACTAAAAACATGAACCATGGACAAACCTGCACCACCCAACCCAATAGTATCACTGCACCCCTGTCCTGCTCCACCAATGCACAACTACACACTTCCACCTTACCATAGATTTTGCCCACTTGGGCATTTGGAGGGAGGGTTGGGGGATGGAGAAGATGAACACTGGGTATGGCTGGTATGTGGTTGAAACTTCAATCTTGGGAATGCTCTTTTGGCAATATGGCAAGGGAGGGTTACTTGTTTAGGGTGTTGGATCTCGGGGCCATTCGGGATAAGGCACATCTGGGGCAGGCTACTAGGGAGTGTGTGAGTGTTCATCTTGTCATAGTGTGTTATATCAGTGAGTGGAGACCCATATAATGAGCGAGAAGGTGTTGGACTCCCATCTGGGGAGGGCTGATATCTTCTAAAACAGAAGGGTGGGAGTCTCTCGAGAGCATGGGTGGTTCCTAATAGAGGAGGACAAACTAGTGTGTCAAGACTTCAATGCTGTTGCAAGTAATTATGAATCTTGTCATCCAAGGAGGGAAGCCAGGTGATCACCTTGAGCCCAAAGGGGAGGGGGACAAAGGAATAGAATAGATGGAACAGAGGGTATTTAGTGGGAAATGGAAGTGTTCTACATGATCTTGCAATGATGGACACAGGCCATGTTAAATATCATAAAAATTTATAAAAGTGTATGGTCTAAAATGTAAGCCATAATGTAAGCCATTGACGATGGTTAATAACTGTGTTTCAATATTTGTACACCAGTTGTAACAAATGTACCATCCACTTATAAAATGTTATTAATAGAGGAAGGGAGAAAGGGGTACTATGTTGGGTATATGGAAGTCCCCTGTATTCTGTATATGACTTTTCTGTAACCTAAAACTTCAGTGAAAACAAAATGAAAAAAGAAAGACACTGGGG
>JAQZBX010019122.1:15654-34245 GCA_029593785.1 Cabassous unicinctus
GTGAGGTACTGAGGCTGGGGATTGAACCCCAGACCTTGTATGTGGGAAGCCAATGCTCAACCACTGAGCCACATCGGTTCCCCTCTTATTTTTATTTTCTCTATATATGAATGCACTTTGCTTCAAAGCACAACTTTTAGTATTGTGACTTGGATAAATTACTGGCAAATGACAGTAGTAACAGAGTCACTCCATTTATAAGAAATATTGCAGTTGCTGAGGCAAAGAGGTAAGAGTCAAGAATCTCTGGAAATAGAAACAAGTACCATAAAACTGTAGCATGGGAAGAAACTTCAGAGGATATCTAGTCCAATTCCCCACTGACATCCTCACCAGTTGTCATCCATCTTTTCCTCTAGCTTCTTCAGTGATGGTGACTTAACTGACTCACAGTACAGTCCATTCTGTATTCAAATACCTCTATTCATTATATTTGTTCTTTGGCAGTTCCAGTTGTTCTTAAAATACAAAATCCATAATTACAATGTAAAACAGAACTATTTCAGCTTGTATGTCTGTAAACCATGTATTTATAAACTTCAGGTGGGAGCTCTGTCAGGTGTAAAATAAAAAGCTCATTGAGTTTATATGTATGTATGTGTATGACTAAAATAAAAGACTTTCTTGCCTTTTTTGAAAAATGAAGGAAAAACAGCATTGCCCTGCATTGGCAAGGGTGGGGAGAAATGGGCATTTGTCAGCATTCCTGCTAGACGTGTATGCTGGAAGGCTCATGTAGAGGAAAACTTGATACTATATTAAAAAAACAAAAGGTACTCCTTGATCCAGCAATTTTGGTGCCAATAATGCCATAGAAATGTATCTTAAGGTATTAATAATTAATTTCTGCAAAAATATAAGTGTATACATTTGGTATTAAATATAATGGAAAAAATGGAATAATGTAAATGACCATAATGGTAGGTAGGTTATTTATGTGCATATGACAGAAATTTGTGTAGTTATTAAAATTATGTTGTAAAAATTATTTATGGAAGAGAAAAATAGCTATGGATATATGCATGCATAAGAAAAAAAGGCTGCAATGAAATATCCTATAATATTAACAATGTCTATCATTGCACTGGAATTGTGGTGCCTTCATTTTCTTGAGCCTTTTGTTTTTTTTCTATTTATTGCATTAAGTTTATATATATTTTAGTAAGAAATATATATTATATGTGTGTGCATATTAAAAATCAGAGAGCATGGGCTTTGGAATACGGTAGACCTGAATTCAAAGAATCCCACTTTGCCTCTTGCTAACTATGACAGTTTAATCAAATAATGAGATTGATATATGTAAAGTAGCTGGGATTCTGATTGCCAAATACTAAGCTCTCTTTAAGCATTAGGTTTTTTTGCCCTTCCCTTTTGATTAGTATAACTCTTTGATACAGGAAAATATAAGATTAGAATTTTTCTTATCTCCATCTTTTCTCTTTCTTCTTTTGATTATTTTTCATAGAAGGGGATATGGGAATATGTGAGATAACTTGTTTTCTTGTGCGTACCACATATGAATCACTGAATTTGATACTGAGCATCCCTGAAAAGAAGCAATGCCTAGAATGATTAGTGCCCAAGTGAGAATTAGCCACTTCCACTCTGGAATCTTCTGTCTGTAATGTGAATTGATAACCAAATAACCCCTCAGAATTTCAGTCATAGTGGCTAATGCTAATCGTGGATAGGTCCACCCTAAGAAGTTAATGGAATTAATGACTGCTCCCAGAAATATTTACAAAGCACTCCACAGTCACCGCACATGACCTAACAGGAGCCTCTTTTGCCTCTTGCCAGAATTTAATAGGTAAGTAGAAAATACTAAGACTCAGATAGATGTTCATCTTGTTTTTAGAGAGAAAATTAGCCCTTTCCCAAAAAGCAGAAATGGATTAGAAATAATTAAGTTAAGACAATAGACGAAAAGCTCTTTTGAGGATTATACAAGAACTAGAGCCAAGAATCTGAAATCATACTCTAGTTTTCTACCATATTAAAATTTGATGATAAAATTGTATTACAAAGAAATAAGGCACAAGAAACCACCAAGTATAACTGAATTTTATCACTTAAACAGATCAGTGATTTTAGTCACACCATAAAACTTAATGACTTTTTGGTAGAGTAAATACTATGTGTTGCCAAAAACCTTTCTGCAGTAAAGGCACATTATTGTTTTAAAAGGTTTATGTCTCAGAGTCTCACAGTTTCCACAGGGTGAAAGTCTGACATAATTCTGTATACATGACTTCATTTTTCATTTTCCTATTGTGCCAAAATTTTAGGCTGTGTATTCCAACTTGGTTAATAATCTTGTTCACTATCTCTCCCTCACTATAATCACCTGCAGGGCAGAAGCTGTGACTAATTAATGCTTATATTTCCATAATTTCTGGCCAAATAGCTACAGACTCAGCATTTGCTTAATTTGTGGATTGAAGTATGCCTTAGCCCTGCTTCTCTTCTTTGTGTTTGGAGTGTGCATTAGCAACATTTCCTTTTTGGAGTGGAGAACAGGACCCCAGCCCCTCCTCTACCTCCCACCAGCCACTTCCCTTTGCCTTCCCAAACTGTCCACTGAGATTCCTGGTTAAAGAAAGACATCTAGAAAGTCTTTCTACTGTCTGTTACTGTGAAAATTGACTTAAAAAAAAAAAAAAAACACAACAAAAGTTTTTTTTACCTACTTGGAAGTGGTGCAACAGAATTCCTTCTCGGTTGCAGGACTTACTGTTTCCTAAGATATTGTCAGTCTCAGGAACCATTGTTCCCAGGGGTGCTGGTGGAGCATACAAATGAATGGTAGTTGTTTTTATTCTCCCATAAATGCGGGAAGAATATATACATTTTAGTTTTTGCCATCCTATTTTCCTACTTGAGAATGAGGTTTCAGAGTGAAAAGAAAGAAGTTAAAAGAAAAAAAAACTACTTATTTAATTTATAGTATTGCATACTATACATATTGATGTCTGGTATAGTTTATGTGGTTTGGGTTAAAAATAAATAACCATTTAATGTAGAAGCCTAATTTAGTTTGTTTTTGTTTTATAATGTGATACTTGTTCCAATTATTCCTTATTTAGAAGTTTAGAAATGCCAGAAGAAATATGTGAGAAGAAAGCCAGGAAAACCAAGAGACTTGTGGTTGTCTCTACATGTGTTTTTGCCAGTGAGGAAAAATTAACTAGACTATGACAAGGACTAATTTAGGAGACATTGGATTCATTCTGATTAACTCAGATTGCATGCTGTTCTAATAAGGACAAAACTAAAATAAGGACTTAGAAGTGGATCTTGACATCTCCCCTAATCTTCCTCTCCCTTTCTTTCCATTCAACATGTTTCATTAACTTGGAAAATTATATAAAGTGCCACCATGGCTACCAATATGCATCCTGATTCAAGGTAATCTCATACCATAGGAAAATAAAATCTGAATCCTCCACATCAACAGGCTTAATGTAAAACAGAACTATTTCCTTAGATATCCATGCTGATATGAAATTATTTTGGCTACCACGTAATCAAGTTGATTCTTATCAACATATATATCTATTGTTCAAGACCTTGATCTGTACTTTGTGTGGGGTAGAGTTATACTGATGCACATCCTAGATCTCTTGCTAGACATTATTTTAGACTTATTTAATTACTCAGGGCTGTGCTTCTTTTTATTGTGCATTTATGAGTGAGGTTA
The DNA here is from genome assembly GCA_029593785.1 of Cabassous unicinctus. Lineage (NCBI taxonomy): Eukaryota > Metazoa > Chordata > Mammalia > Cingulata > Chlamyphoridae > Cabassous > Cabassous unicinctus. The sequence continues at coordinate 19,358 of JAQZBX010019122.1, forward strand.
AAAGAGACTAATTTCATAGAAGGTGGGAAACTCATTCAGTGAAGCAATTCACTGTTTCTACTTTGTTGAAGTCAGTATCTTATATGGATCCATTCATGATAAGATCCAGATTTTGAGAGGATCTTAATGGACATGTATTTTATCATATACTATAAATTTAAAGAACGGTTTTAAAGACAATGAAGAAGCTGCTTCAGATGGTGTTCTTTCAAATCATGGTACAAAACTATCTTTTTTACTGAATCATAGCCTAATTTGGTATTAGATCTGGAAAACCAACTTTCTTTGAAGGGTGGTGCCAGCACAAAATGGAGCTGCCCAAAAATTTTTATTTAATTAGTGAAACAAATGAGTTCAGAATATGTCATTAGCACCCAATACATAAATAACAAGACTGAAGTCACAAATGGATGCTACTTTGTATGTTGGAAGCCCTTAAATAATCCTAGCACAATCATCTTACCTTATTGACATTAATAAGCAAGTGGGTTGAAATGATCATTGTTAGAGACTGTAGCACTGTTTTATTCAAAGCCACTAACCATTTATTTAGTCTCCTAGGAGCATTATCAAATGCTCACATTGCTAAGTTGGAAATGGCGACTGAGTGATTCACAGGAGATAAAGACCAGGACAGCTTTCCCACTTTCCAAAACTGGTTGTTTAGGGTGCCGTGGAGGAGCCAACGTAAATAGAGGAAATGTATTTCCATTTACACTTTAATTCCAAAAGTCCAGTCATCATGACCGGGATGGCTCAGTAATTTCATAACATTATGTGTTGGGTCACTTTTGTTTGCTTTCTGTCTTAAGACAAATTGATTCTCTTTGAATTCCACCCGATTTTTAAAGGAGAAATACCATGTTGACTCTTCTGGGAACAAACAATATGAGTTAAGTATATACTAAGAAAAGAATGTCAGATTCATTCATGTACTCAGAAATGAGTCTAACAAAGATCTTTTTGCCATCTATGTGACCTTACACATGAAATTAATTTTGCCCCAGCCAAAAATCTTGGCTGATTTAATTGAACACTAATGATGCAAATCTATATCAACTACATATATTTCCAAAGCCTCACACGTTGTAGGCCATAAATAGATGGAAACCTTCAGCTGCACACCATTTAACTGTGTAAATATCCACCATGGACATTGTTTCCATCTGTTTCCAGAAATGTTTCTATTATAGGCATCAAGTAAATACAACACACATTTTTTGGCATTGATTACATCCCCATTCCTGTGATAAGCCCCAGAAGGAATATAAATGAAGGTGACAACATAGATTTTAGATTTCTTTTAAATCAGTCAAGTAGGCAAGGCATGGCATGAAATTATTGCTAAAACAATATAAATATTTAACCTCCATGGTATTGAAAAATTCTAGTCTAATGCCAAAGGTCTGTGATATGTAATAAAATATAATTTTATAAGAAATAAATTAAATATTATAGCTATGTTGGGAGGTGATCATTTATATCTTAACTACAACCCTAACCCATCTTAATTCCTCAGATGTTTGGTGTGGTGTGCACTCTTACCTCTGGAAATTTGTTCATGGTGTTTTTTTTGCTTTGGACTGATCTTCCTCTCCCACCCCCCTTCCCACACTTCTAATTAAGGCTAACTTGTTATCCTTCAGGCCATACTACTGATCATTTCGTGTTTGTTTGTTTGTTTGTTTTCCTCCTCTTTTTTCTATCCCTCACTAGACTATATTGTCTAGGAAACTGTAATGAGAAAGATTGAGGTAGAGTGAAAAGTTACATTGGAGTTAATGAAAATGAGATTGAAAAAGTAAAATAATCCCAAATAAGAGAGACTATTGAATGCCAAGCAAAGAAGTTTGAATATGGTTTGAATGGCAATAAGGACCAATTGTAGTTGTTATTTTAGGGAAGTTATATAATAAAAGTTTCATTCTATTTTTGCATACTTATATTTTTTCTTACAATTCCCTTCTTGAGAACTAAACAGTTTCTATGTGTTTTATATTATAGGATGCTTAAACCATGTTGCGCTTTTGAAATAGTCATAAACAAGAGTACTCACTGTTGATTGCTGAGGAACAATTAGGTTATTTCCTTAATAGTGCCTAAGCTTGGGCCATTCCTTTTACAACATGATATCCCAATTCTTGATTTGTTTCTTTTTAATCAGACTGAATAGTCGAGTAGTTTTTTGTTGTAGTTGTTTGTTTTCTTCAAGAAAGAGCATGGATTCTGTGTTTTCTGAGCTCTTGCATAGGAGACAAGGAAGCAGGGTGAGCATGTGGGCTTTGGAGCCAGATAGAGCTAGGTCTGAACCCCAGTTCTATCACTTTTTAGTTGTGTGACTTGGGCCAATTGCTGATCCTCTCTGAGTTGCAGTTAGAAGCTAATAAGATCTACCACTTAGAGTTTTTATGAGGATTAGGTAAGAAAAAATTTCTGTGATGCACTAGTGCCTTATTAAAGGCTGGCTATTATTGTTTATGATATTATTACAATTGTTGGGCTTCCCAATTGTCACAGTGTAAGTCAACTAGGGTTACTTAATTTCTGTCTGGCATGACAAAACAGAAACAATAATAAAAATCTAAACAACAAATGCATTATCAACAACAAAAACCTATGCCACCTGTAAAATGCATCGCTACCCAGGTTCTTCCTATTTCTGTCACCTACCAGACAGTTTTACTTATGGAAATTATATTTCTCCAAATTCAATACATCACCCCCAGCTGCTCCTTACCCTGCTTCCTGAGCAGTGAATTCTAATAATTGCAATTCAGCCTAGAAAAATGCTACTGCTACTATGGAAGCATGGCAATAGGAATAACACTCTGATTGTCTTAAAAACACAGCACATATAACGTGTTAGGAGGTACTGATGTCAATTTTTGATTGGTTGCAAAAACTGCATTTCTGAATCAAGGGATAGGAAGTGGGGAAGGAAAAACAGGCTTTCTTCCTACTTTGAGAAGAGCCTAGGTATAACACAGGCTATAATTTTAAAAAACTGCATCCACAAGGAATTTAATTAGTTAGAAAATCATCTCAAATTCTAGTGATAGTTTGAGTGACAGTTTGAACTTTCATTGATATAATTTTGTCTTTTTCTGTTTTATAATTTAGGTTAAGCTTTTCGGTTTTGGTTTACCTACTGAAAATTCTCTAAGGATTTTATTTGAGTAAGAATTACATATTTACTTTAATAGGAGTACATTGAATCAATCTAAATAGAGCCTTATTTAGAAGATTCACAACCAAGAGAAAGCACATGATTTGGCATCATCTTTGCTAATTATATGACAAACAGTTATATCCCCCCAAATCCAGCATTATTTAGTATGACATATGTGTGACTATAAATATGTTGTTTTGTTTTGTTTTGTTTTTATCTTCTAAGTTTCTTGCATTTTTGGAATCAATTTCAAATAGATGATGGGATATTCCTTTTAAAATATGGTGTAATTTAGATGCTAGTCCACTGAGCAAGTATCTCATCTTAGGGTATTTCTGCAGTGTTTTAAAGGTATTGAGTCAAAGTTTTATCATAAGCATCATTCTTATTTATAATAAAAAGCATGTGTAGTTAAAAAATTATAAATGCTTCATAGCTGAAATTTTCAATGCAATGTTAGATTAGGGTGTCATCTGAGCAAGAACTGTGTCTGGATATATCCTAATTAATTCATCATTCACCGTCTGCTCCAATAATTCTTGCCATCAACAGCCATATTTTGCTCCTGCCCAGTGTTGTTTGATTGTTTTCACTATGAATTTTCTACTTGACTGTGAACTGCACTATGATATGAAACATATAAGCAAATAATAAGTCCGGTATTTTAATAAGATGCTTTAAAACTATTAGGAAAATTAGGACAATTAAGTCTGCATTACCTTGATTGTTTCCTTTTCCATTCTTTCACCTTTCATGATAATCAGTGAGAAGAGTGAACCAGTCTATTCCCAGTAGCTCTTTTCAAATGCAGTGACCCATCTGCTGCCATATGCCAGGCATCTGCTATTATCACCCTCATTTGTGGTCCTTCAAAGTGGAAGTGATGAATTAGCATTGAATTTATGCTAATTTTTAGTGCAAGAAAACAGCTATTTGCAAACCATTTAATCTGGCAACAATAATTTTCAGATATAAGCAATAGAAGAGGCTAAGAATAGAAATCAGAAATTTGTTTGTATTCCCAGCCACATTTTTTGAATCAGTGTTTGACTTTGAGGTAATTATAACACAATCCATGACTTCATTTCCAAATCAGCAAGATGTGAGGTGGGAGCCTTACTTTTAAAATATCTTTTGAATTTACATCAAAGTCAGTATGAACCTCAAATATAATAAGGTAGAATTGTTCATGAATGCTCGTGCAGTCGCTGCCTGTTTAATCCAAGTTGCAGATATTTTTTCTTTTCTGAAAAAGATGCTGCATTTTTATCTACTCCTAAACTGTCTTCAGAAAATGATAATGGAATTTTCAAGGCTAATATGATACTGATCAGACCATAATAAAAATATTTCTCAATTGCTTTTAATATTGTGGAAAAATCAGTGTATTTGAATCAGATCAAATTGGCAGTCTTATTTCTAACACTTAGTGGTGATATAATTTGGGGTAAGTCATTACATCTTGGATTTGCATGTCTCATAGAATATATTAGTCTGACTCAATTACTAACTGTGGTCTCTTTTAGCACTAGGAATCTGCAGTTCTCATGCCTGTCTTTAGGGTTGATTTTCATTGTTGCACAGAAAAAATCACTTATCGACCCAGTTTTTCAATGTATACATGTAATTCTTATGTGCAATATTTATAGTATCAATATACTAGATATTTAGATTTAAATAGTATAGTCAGTGAAAATGAAAATAAAAATTACTTAAGTAATGTGTGTTGTGCAGATTCTATGCTGAAACCAACATGTAAATATCCTGGTACAACCAGATTTTTATAGGAAACAAATTGAGTCAGTTTTCTTAACCTACTTAATTGCAGTGAATATCAGCAACATCAAACACGGCAGAGATTTTTAAAATTTGTGCCATTTTAAAAGTAAAGGTAGTAAGTAAATTTTATTGGGCATCATTAGACCAGGCCACTGTGCTACATGCATACATTATCTCAAGCAGTTCTCCCAACCATGAAATTGTTGTACAGAAAATGTTAAATAACATGTCCAACTGACCAAAATCAAAGATACAATTAGTGGAAGAAATGCATTTTTAGCCCCAGCCTTCTGAGATCCAAAGCCCATGTTGTTTCCAGGTACCAAACTATGTGAAATACCATTTTCCTACACTGACTGTACTTGAAATTTCACAAAAGCTTAGCAAAGAAATGCCCAAATGTAATGAGTCAAAAAGGAAACAAAAAATAACGTCAATTGCTCCTTTTTTGTATTTAGAGAAAATTTTTAGGTAAACTGTTTCTGTAAAGTGGTATAATCAATATCTGAGCAAGAATTCTGTCAAAAATCATCTGAACATCTGATATGTTGTAATTTCCACAATGGCAAAAACTAGCATCCAGATATCTCTCTTGACATGCTCAAACAGAAACTGAGCCCTCTAATAACTGTTTACTTCAATTTTTACTAAGCATAAAGTTAATTGTGAAACCTAAGGTGTAGAAGCAGTTGAAAATATTTAGGGCTTTTGCATAATGATGAGGATCAGAATTCTCATCCTTGGTATAAAAATATTTTCCCAATGAGTTGCATAAACTGTGAATGTGGTCTCCTAATTACAATAATCATAGTGTAATGACACATGGTACCTTTCATCCAAGAACATCTAACCACTCCACCAGCTATAACTAATTAAGTCTAGCTGCATCTCTCTGAAGTAACTTCAGTATATTATTTTAAAGGTGCTGAAGGATATTAAAGATGGTTAAAGCAGTTAAGAAATGTGCTCATGGTGAAGTTGTGAATTAGGTGTCACTGGAAACAGATTCTAGGAAGGTATCCCTGTTCCTATAAATGGAGCACCAGGTTCTTTATTGATTGATTGATTGATTCTCAAATCATCCATCATTTTAAGAAGGTTTTTGTTTCTGTCCAGTTTCATTAAAATGCTCTAAGGATATAATTTTTTAAAGAACTCTTGCTTTAAGAACGTTTTTAAATGAACTAATTTAAAACATGAAGTGTGTTTAGGAATTAAAATTAGAAACAATTTTTTTTTGGCATTCGGATGTCATGTGACAACCTCCTTTTGCGTTCATTAAAAAAAAAGTCAGCATAAACACAGACTTCAGAGAAAATTAAGAATATCCCCAAATAAGAAGGATGAGTCAAAACCCAAGAGGAAGAAGAACATATTTGTCATGAGAATTTTAAGAACAATAAGACTGCGTTTATGAGGAGGAAATGGGAGATCAGCATAAAAATTTGGAGTCAAGCCCTTTGGGGCTTTCTATGTCATGTACTTGAAAAACACTTTGCTCCCATCTTTGCCTCTGATTGAAAAATAGATAGCAGCCATGCCTAGCATATACAAATGAATTCTTTTTGAATTTCCATATTGATTCAGGATGATGAAATAAGTTACCTACAGTTAAGCAAAATGAGCCCAAGAAGAGTTAGTCTTGCTTAGAGATTTACATGATAAAGTTGAACCTGGTATCAGTCCGAGCAGTTGTCCTTACTTAACTTCCCTACACAGCCAAATTATTTTTTCTTTAAGATCCTTTGTTGTTGCTATTAGGATATTTTTGCCCACACTAAAAAAATAGGCCTGAGATGCTAATGAAGCTGTCTTAAGCTCTTTTTGAGGGCAGCTCAGTCAGTAACCAGAGCTTAGCAGTGAGCTAATGCAGCTCTGTTTAGGACACTCTGATGAGCATTTCTATGGACTCGACTGTCGCACCATTTCTCAGAGTTATCCTTGCTCAACTCTCTAGACCCTCCATGATATGCTTCCAAATTACCTTTCCAAATTCATGTCCCACCTCATTCTAGATCCTCAGTATCTCAAGTTGTCTTACCACTTTCCAAGCACAAATGAACTTTTGTGTCTCTGGATCTTAGCTTATTTTCCTCATTCCAAGTTCAAATTTTAATATCCTTCTTACCATAGGCCACCTATATCCATCTCTGTCAACCAAAATCCATCCTATTCTCCATTACTCAACTGACAGGTATCTTCTTTTCCCAGGAAAAATTAATCCATACTTACTTTCTGTTGCATCACCACATATTGCATGTACCTTTTTTCCTCTCTCATACAGTTCTTCAGTCAACATGCTTTTATTTATTGATTTACCATGGACTATGAGAGACACTAGCAATCCTGGGCAGGATAGAACACTGCACTGGAGGAGTTCATATTTAACACTTCATTGCCATGTGTCTTCATATTTGGTTGTCAACAATGTGTTTGTTACTTTAATATCTTTAAAAATTCTCTAAAGTTAAGGTTCTATTTTATTTTTTCATGTTCATGTGCTCATGTGGAAATCTCAGTGAAGTCTTCTCCCAGAATCAAACTCTCTCTTTTAGATCATTCTGACAGTGCCCTATTGGACCTGTGGAGTAGACTTTGCTGACTCTAACTTGCTGTATTAGACAATCATGTCATCTTAGGGCTGGAAAGAACTTCAAAGACGACCTTCAATATTCACATCTAACAGCAGGAAAACAGAGGCATGGGAAGATGACTTGCTGCAAGTCTCAGATTAAGTTGCTGGCAAACTAGAACCAAAGTTTTAGGTTGCCATTCCAAATTATGCCATCAATGGTCACATGTCACCAAAGGTATAAGTGACAAATTGCCCAACACCTCTGTTTTGCATGTCTTTGTATATTATTCTTGCTGGAAATGGATCAGTGTAGTTTTAAAAAAAAAACATGGCAGAGCATCACATTCAAAAGAGAGCAAACACTCACATGTCCAAGTGAATTTGTCTGCATTATTGGGTGAAATTCTAAGAAAACGCTAAATTGGAAAAATGAATATTTTAGCTAATGTTGTTTCAATGAATGTAACTAATTTAATTTTAAATAAATCAAACAGAAATCGTTCATAGTGGCAGGGATGTAAAAGAACAGCTTGAACACTTTGGTTCCTGAAAGACTGAAGATAGAAACACATAACCTTAATTAATGATAACCAGTGGTGCCAAAGATTCATGAAGCTGTTTGTGGAAAATTGAATGTAAATGGCTGAGTAAAAATATGGACACTGAATCATTACAATACTTGACATGTGCTGAATCACAAATAATCAGTTTTTAAGATTAAAACATAATTCCAATGGAAATAGCAGACACATTCTTTCCTTCCTCATGGATTTCACCTTGGTTCATATTGAAAAGACAAAGCTTATTTAGTCATATTTGAACTATTAAATTCAGTGTATGAATATTCTCTTGTGTGATACAGGTCACATTTTTTCCTAATTAGCATGAGATATTACATGATTAAACAAAGGTAAAAAGGAGTTTAAGACCTTGACACAAAAATTTAACAGAAGTTTGTGATGGCAGAGTCACATTTTTAACTTCCTTCACATCATCTTCATTGCCTATACTGTACTGGGCATATCTACATTTGTGCCACTTCTGATAAGTTTTCTGACTGTGGCTGTGTGCTTTGATTGCATCAAAGTACATATTTCAAAAAAAGTCAAAATCGTGACTCATACCAAGATAAGACAAGCATATGTTAAAGATTTATTTAACTCATTAATTGAGGAAAACTTCTGAATGGAAAAGTGGAGGAGGAGCGTTCAAATAGGCCATGAGGGAAGACATACTGGATTACATTCACCCAAAAGTGTGTTTTTTTCCTAAAATTATATGTAAGCCTGGGACCCCAGCAAACTATGCCTGCAACCCAAATACAGCCCACCTCTTTTTGTAAGTAGTTTTATCAGAAAGCAGCCATTCATTTACATATCGCCTATGGCTGCTTTCTAGCAGTTTTCTTATAAGGTGTTACCTTATAAGGTGGGGATCTTATGGAAATCGCAAGGATAGGTTGGGTGTAAAAAAGTCTTAATTTTTGTTTTCCCCTCTGAATTTAGAGCCTTGTCTTGGGAAGACAAAATTAAAAGTGCTATCAAAGAACATTTGGTTACTTGGTTAAGCCTGGAAACAATGAATGATTGTAGTTTGGATTGCCAATGCAACACAATTTTAAGCAAACTTTGCTTTTTTTTTTTTTAATAAATAAGGCATGCCAAAGTCAGCAGAAAGCACAGAAAATTGTTTGAATTAGATAAGGTATCTCTGCTATCTTGATGGATTAAACAGAAGAGAATAATCTTCAACTATCTCTTGTAAGAGCAAACTGAATTCTTCCATAAAAATACCCCAACAGAGAAATTAAGACATGCTAGCTTTGCGTTAGTATAATGTTTGTCAGTAAATTATTTACCAGCTCCTTTTAAAAGTTACCTTTTAAAAAAATTGATAAAAACTGAGCAAATTTAACTACCATTTTAAAACATTTGATTGCTTCTTTTCAGACTCATATTTGCAGTATTATAATCCAAGGCAAATAAGTTTGTTTTTGTATACTTACTCAGTTTTCTATAAAAATTCAAGTTCTGTTCTTCATCATCTTCTTGCACATTTTGGTTTGGACATTTTACTTGAGAAAAAAATTATTTTCCCTTTTGATAGTTATCGTTCTTTGCCATGGTTATTACTTGTGTAGTCTCAACCACCCATAGAAGCCATAAATTGTTGGCCAGACTCACCAATCTTTCAGAGAGAAATTGGAAAGTGGGTGACTGATCATTGTCTGTCACATACAAGCATTTTAGGAAACCAGCAAAGCTTACACATGTACCTTATAAGAAACCCACCCCCAAAAATATCTCTTTCACAATTTCTTCTTTAGAAATTATACAGATATCCATAGATTTTCATTTATTGCCCTAATTTAGTATTGGTGTAGGGTCATAAAATTAATTAAGATCTTGCAAGTAATGTTTAAGTCAACATAGTACAGAACATAATTACAGTTAAATTTAAAAGGTTGTCATAATTGTAATTCAATATAGTTGAAAGCATAATTTTATATTTTCTTAATCTTAAACATTATATGGAAGAAATGTTAGATTACCTGATGGTAAACCAATGTAAGAAATTGAAGAAGTTAAGATTAATTTGTCTCTTCATGAGAAATAAATCCAAATCTTAAAAAATTAAATTAAATTATACATTTATTCTCCATACTGACAAAAGCAAGGAAAAGACATTTGGCTGTTTATAAGCTAAAATTACCAAAACCAGTCTGATTTATCTAAAGGTTCACCTTGATTCATATATAAAATGATTCTGAGTAGGATTTTCTGTGAGAAATGCTTTTTATTTTTCCTTGAAAGACCAACATATCCAGTGCATTAGAGTGCAGGTTCTTAGTTTTCTCGGAACCCTGGGAATATTAAATTTATGAAAGTATTTTTTAGTCTCTATAAACTAATTAAATAATACTTCTTCACTTTACGTGATCGTATAATCTAATTATTGAGGCTTTCCAGAAGTAGGAAAATATTTCATACTCTTATCAATGAGCAGTAAATGTTTTTCTCAAGTAAGTACATAGTCACATGCAAGTCTTGCAGCTTCAGTTCTACAACCTGAAGCACAGGGCACTAGAAAACATGTAACATGCAGCTCATTGATTCAATTCTCAAAAGGTTATTCTCCTATTCAGTAGAAATGGAATATTTTCTTCACTTATTTGAGCAAACAGACACAGAAGTGAACAATATAGACTAATTAACCATATTTTCTGTCATTTCTTACCCAAAAGAGAATTAATAATCTCCATCATCCCAAGATAACCATCATGATACCAGATTAACAGTCATTGCTATCCCAAATGGGGAATGACTTAAAACTATGTGGACTTGTCCGGCCTAGTTGTTGAATACCCACTAGTCTCTAGAATTGACTGTTTTATATACATGTTTTATATGCAGAGGTTCTCTTGACCACATAATCAAGACCCAGCCTAGGGGTCCAATATCCATCTAAGGAAATGAACATGACCTAAACCATGAATTAAACAAAACATGAACAGATGGGGCCAAAAGTCAGAAATAACAACAAAACAAGCAAAGATACCAAGTCAGAAGAAGAAAACAGAGTCAAAGAAGGTAAAATTCTATTGCTGTTTCTGATACATTCTTTCCAGAAGCCATTTCTTGGACAATCTGTTTAAATGGCTCCAGCAGGTGAGCCCACTGGGTATCTCAAAGGCAACATCCAAATCTGTCAAAGCATAATTTTCAAAAGTGAAAACAAGACTCATACAAATATAGAGCAAGCACATTTCAAAGATAGATTTAACTTATTTAATGAGAGAACTAGCAGAATGGTAAAGCTGATTTAAAGGAGAAGTAGTGGAATAGGACATATATATTTAACCCCCACCCCTGGAAAGGCACATGAAATCATTTGGTAAGTTAGAGACAAAACTGTTTAGTGTCCAACAGGACAATAAAACTATAACCTTAAGATTATTTGCACCTTCTCCAGTCACAAATCTACAAGTTAACTTGTAACTTCTTAAGTCTGGGCAAATCAGTAGTATATATCAGGTCACACAAAGGTATATCACTCTCAATAACTAAATCATCCTTCAGAAAGTCTTCTAGATTTTGGTTCAATATATCATTGAAGAGGCTTTCTGATATTCTCAAGGAATTTTGGAAATTTTTGGAAAAAATGGGTAGTAGTAATTTACTCTTTAAAATTTTTTAGCTTTTTTGGTAGACCTAAGGGGAAAAAAAAAGAGTTCTGAGATTTTCATTCATCTGAAGACTCTTTAGGGAAGCGGATGTGGCTCAGGCAACTGGGCTCCTGCCTACCACCTGGGAGGTCATTGGTTCGGATCCCAGTGCCTCCTAAAGAAGACAGTGAGTTGACCTGACGGGCAGGTGTGGCGAGCTGATGCAACAAGATGATGCAACAAGAGACATGGGGAGTGAAAACAGAATGAGAGACATAACAAAGCAAGGAGTGGAGATGGCTCAAGTGATTAGACACCTCCCTCCCATATCAGAGGTCCTGGGTTTGGTTCTGAGGTGTCTCCTAAAAGAAACAAGGAAGATGAACAGACTCAGCAAGTGAAAAACAACAAGGGGGTGGGGAGAAATAAATAAATAAAATAAACCTTTAAAAAAAAAAAAAAAGACTCTTCAGTGACAACTGGAGAATTATTCCATAATCATCCCCTAGATAGTAAAGTTCTTCAGTTAGGGTGCCAGTCAATGCCATCTCTACATTCTGCCAGGGTATACCAGAATGTCATTTACAGAGTCTCTCAGTAAGTATTAATAACCTTTTCTTGCTTCTCAGTCAGCCCTTTTGCTGCAATTCCACTATAACACTTACTCCTCTGGACAACTAGTCTTAAAAACAAGACTGAAAAGGACAATCAGTGATGGGAACCTGATGCAATACCATTAAGTTTGGGAACAGATTGGCTGTTTCTCATAGAATGGGGGAAAATGTGGTAATGCAGCTGGGAGAAAGAGTAGAAACTATGTAGATCGTTAAACCTCAGTCCAATTCTAGCTCTATCACTTAATAGCTATGAGAATTTAAACAGGATGCCTTACCTCTCTAAGCCTCATTTTCTGTCCATCTGCATAATGAGAATCATAATCAGCTTCATCACAGATTTGTTATGACAATTTCATTAATTACAGAAATTAATATTTAAAGTATATAGCTCAGTACGTGGCACGTAGGAGGCCTTCAATAAATGTTATATAGTTTTATTATGTTAGTATTATCAAGCCAATTTTAAAAAATGATACTGAATAAATGACTACATTTACTGGATGTTGGATTATGGTGAGTGTTTCTCATTGGCCACCCTTCAGGGTTTTAGATCACTATATCCAACTAATATCATCTGGAGAGTCCCATCCTAAATATGTGTTCCAGCCCAGCTCCTGAAACGCATGGAGTAGGAGAGCCACAAGACCAAAGGAAGCACTCAGCATAGTGTCAGGCATAAGCTTTATTGGAACTTATGGACCTTTGGTAGTGGCAGGCCAAAATATGAAATTAGTACTCCTCAAAGAGGCAGGAAAATGAGGGATAATATAAAGGGTTTCAGAACAAAGACATTTCATAACAGTGTTACATAAATGGGGTCTGGTGATGTTATTATAGGAGGGAAGTATACAACCTGGAGAAAATTACAGTCTATGATACCATCTGTACATTGTTTCCCTGTGGGGAGGTCTGTTACATTTTAACTGAGTTTTGGGGCATACAGGCAGCTTCGTGCTGCAGCTGACTTTCCCTTAGGGAGGGAGAGCCAGGGCCCAGGACCCACTGGACCCTCACAATCCAACCCCATGCAGCAGCTTGTGTTGCCCATAGGACAAATACTGCAATCACATTCCACAACAACAATAGAGCACACAATAGAATACTAAGAGTCCTTCACCAAAAGCTAGTAAACCTATAAAGACATGTTGCCAAGGCCATGAAAGGGAATTAAACAAGTTAGATAAGGTGTTAATAGCTAATTTATCAATATGACTTATGTGCTTTTGCATATGGTTTAAAACGTGTGAGAATTTATACAGAACATTGATCATTATTCAATAAGAAAGTCTTATTCCAGAATGGGTTATATTCTGCCATGGCAGCAAGGTGTTCCATGCTGTCCAATTTGTAGGAGTTATGGTCTAAGGAACAAAAAGGGGCAGATCATACTGGTCTAACAGTATACAAGCAACGTTTTCATTAATAGATAACAAAGTACCAGTTAGGGGAGTCCTATAAGGAGGTTCTATTACCATATATTTTTCCCTTCTAAATTCTCTGAGTTTTCTATGAGTCCACATAGACACACTTAGGGCCCCAGCTATTTGCTGTCCTGATTGGTTGCCTTTCTACCTTTACCTGTCAGCTTTCAGGGAACCAGTGGGGAGGCCATTCTGTTTGGAGTTATCTAGGACTTCTTTTAAGCTTGGGACTTTCAAACTGGACCTTGTGCCTAGGGTCTTTGTGAGCTTTAGTCTGACCAGCTGCCTTCCCTGTTTCCTATACTAACCTACCTTAAATTCCCCCTCAGAGAGTTTACACCCTTATTCTTAAGCATGGGAGTGGGGGATGAAGGGCAATAGTAATTTTTCTGTAGCTGCTTCCTGCTGGTTAGGGGCAATAGTTCCTGCCTGATGGGGTGTGAAACTATTCTATTGAAGTTGATGGAAGGTGAGTCTGGCACCATGCTTGGAACTGGATGAAATCCCACATGACTAATACCTTGTCCTGGAAGGCATTGATTCTGGAAGAAATAGGCTTAGAGAATGAATTAAGTTTACAGAGACTTTCAGCATGTTTAATATCCTTCTGACTTAATACTAATCTATGCACAATTTCCTCATTGAGCTGCAGTTAATAGATCTAAGCTCCAGGTTTGCAATACCATATATATTGTCTCTCCATGGGAGCAGGCCATAATACCAATTGTGTTTGTTTAAGTTCTACTCATAATACTTTGGTAATTATTGCTCCACTTAGTATGTCCTTCACACAGCCAGCAAGCTGCAGCACTGTTGGCCCTTGGAGGGAAGCTCCAGTGTTTCACTGGCCTGGTGCATAGTGCCCTTTGGCACTATGAAACAAAGCCAGTCTGGAGGTAATGTTATCGAGCTCATTCCTGGCTGCTGCAGGAGTCCAAAATAGCAATGTACTTCCCCTCTACTTCAGGAGCATGTACAGTGATGTGGTAGATACTTTTATTATTTTAGAGGTCGTAGTGACTAACTTAGCCAGTAACTTAAATGAAGAGGCACCATTCAGGGTATTGGGGGCCTGGTTTGAATGTACAAGAGAGTTTGACAATATTGATGTTTATTTCTTAATTTTTATATACATTCTAAATACTTCCAATGTAATTTATAA
>JAQZBX010019123.1:5864-34149 GCA_029593785.1 Cabassous unicinctus
CCAAAAAACTAGACAAAGTAGATGAGATGGACAAATTCCTAGAAACATGTGAACCACCTACACTGACCCTAGAAGAAATAGACGACCTCAACAAACCAATCACAAGTGAAGAGATTTAAACAGTCATCAAAAACCTCCCAAAATGAAAAGCCCAGGACTATATGACTTCACAGGTGAATTGTACCAAACATTCAAAGATGATCTAATACCAATCATGCTCAAGCTCTTGCAAAAAATTGAACAGGAAAGACTGCTACCAAACTTATTCTGTGATGCCAGCATCACTTTAATACCAAAACCAAAGATACTACAAAATAAGAAAATTACAGACCAATAACTCTAGTGAGTATAGATGTAAAAATCTTCAACAAAATACTTAGAAACTGAATCTAAATACACATGAAAAGAATTGTACATAACAATCAAGTGGGTTTTATTCCAGATATGTAAGAGTGGTTAAACACAAGAAAATCTAGTAGTGTAATAAATCACACTGATAAGTTATAGAAGACAAATCACATGATCTTTTCTAATAATGCAGAAAAATAATTTGACAAAATACAGCACCCTTTCTTGATAAAAACACTTCAAAAGATATGAATAAAAGGAAGCTTTCTCAATATGGTAAAATACATATAAGAAAAACTTAAAGCTAGCATTGTACTCAATGCTGAAATACTGAAATCTTTCCTGCTGAGATCAGGAAGAAAACAAGGATGCTCACTGTCACCACTGTTATTCAATATTTTGCTAGAAGTTCTAGCTAGAGCAATTAGGCTAGGTAAAAAAATAAAATGCACCAAAATAGGAAAGGAAGAAGGAAAATTTTCACTATTCACTGTTGATATGATCTTATATCTAGAAAATCCTGAAAAATCCAAAACAAAGCTCATAGAATAATAGATGAGTTCAGCAAAGTGGTGGGATACAAAATTAATATGAAAAGTCAAGATCATTTCTATACATTTATGATGTGCAATCTGAGGATGAAATCAGAAAAAATCTCCATATATAATAGCAACCCAAAATATCAAATATTTAGGAATAAACTTAACCAAAGCCATACAGGCTATGTATGCAGAAATCTACCAAGTATTGCTAAAATAAACTGAAGAACACTTAAATAAATGGGAGGACATTCTATGTTCATGGATTGGAAGACTAAATATCATTAAGGTGTCAATTTTAACCAAATTGATTTACAGATTCAACACAATCCCAATAAAAATCCCAAGCCTTTTTTGCAGCAATCAAAAAGCCAATTATCAAATTTATTTGGAAGAGTAAAAAGCCCCAAATAGCCAAAAATTTCTTTAATAAGAAGAAAGAAGTTTGAAGAATCTCATTTCCTGACTTTAAAGCATATTACTTAGCTTGGTAAAAACAGCATGATACTGGCATAAGGAGAGACAAATTGGCGAATGGAACTGAACAGAAAACTCAGAAATTGACATTTATAGTCAAGTGATTTTTGACATGGCTGTTAAGTTCACCCAGCTGGGCCAGAACAATCTATTCAAAAAATGGTGCTGTGAGAACTGGATAGCCATATCCAAAAAAGTATACAATAGGACCCTTTTTTAACATGTATACAACATATCACAAAGTGGATAAAAGACAAAAATATAAAAGTGACAACCATAGAACTCTTAGAAGAAAATGTAGGGAAACATCTTCAAGATCTTGTGGTAGGCGGTTATTTCCTAAACCTTACACCCAAAGCATGAGCAACAAAAGAAAAAATAGATAAATGGGATCTCTTCAAAATTAAACAATTTTGCACCTCAAGGGACTTCATCAAAAAGTGAAAAAGGCATCTGTTTCATTGGGAGAAAATATTTGGCAAACACATATCCAATAAGGGTTTAATATCCATGATATATAAAGAGATCATACAATTTAACAATCAAAAGACAAACTACCTAATTAAAAAATGGACAAAAAAATTGAAAACACCATTGTCCAAAGAAGAAATACAAATGGCAAAGTAACACATGAAAAAATGTTCAACATCACTAGCGATTGAGGAAATGCAAATCAAAATTACTGAGATATCATTTCACACCTATTAGACTGGCCATTATTAGAAAGTCAGAAAACTGTAATGTTGGAGAGGATGTGGGGAGATAAAAACACTTTTTCACTGTTGGTAGGAATATAGAATGGTACCTCCACTGTGGCAGGGACTGTTTGGCAATTCCTAAGAAAATTAAATATAGACTTGCATGTGACCTGGCAATATCATTACTAGGCATATACCCAGAAGAATTGAGAGCAGTGACATGAATAGACATCTTCAGATCCATGTTCAAGTGGTGTTATTCACTATTGCCAAAAGTTGGAAACAACCCAGGCATCCACCAACTGATGAATGAATAAACGATTTGTGGTATATACATTTGCTGGAATATTATGCACAAGAAATGAAGTCATGAAGCATATGGCAACATGGATGAAGCTGGAGGACATTAAGTTGAGTGAAGCTAGCCAGACCCAAAGGACAAACACTGTGTGATTGTGCTAGTATGAACTAAATATATTCTGTAAACCCATGGAATTAATAATTAGAATATAGGTCACCAGAAAATGAAATGAGGGTAGAGAATGGAAATCTGATGGTTAATTGGTGCAGAATTGGTTAAAATGTTGTTTGTAAAACTTTGGAAATGAATGGAAATGGTGAGAGCACATCATGATGTTTGTGACTAAGAGAGCTATTATATGGATACAATATTGATTGAAAGGGAAAGTCTAAGGATATGTATATTACTATAAGGAAAGATAAAAAATGTACAAAGGACTCATGTAAAATACAAATATGGGGGATAAATAAGAGTGTTTTTTACAAAATATAAATACAAATAAACTAGAGAGAAGGAAACAGAATACCAGCTATATACAGCGGAGGAAGCATAGAGAGAATGAGAGGTGATGAAGTTTTTTTGTTTGTTTGGATGGTTTCTATTTATTATTATTATTAATTATTAATATTACAGGGATAATGAAAATGCTCTAAAAATGGTTGAAGTGATGAATGCACAACTATGTAATTATACCGAGTATCATTGATTGTACACTTTGGATGGATTTATGCTTTATTAAAAAATTGATTTGTAAAAAATATGGAAATGGAAATGAGAAAGAGATCAGTCAGATACATGACAATAGATCAACTATATAGAAAAGTCAGTCACAATAAAGGAAAAGAGGGACAAAAAGATATGATCTATAAAAATCAAAAGACAAATTGGCTGAAATAATTACTGCCTTAACAGTAATAACTGTGAATATTAAAGGATAAACTCCGCAAACAAAAGTCACAGATTAGCAGGATGGATATAAAAGCAGATTCCAAATATATGTTATTTACAAGTGACTTACCTTAGACTCAAAGACACAAATAGGCTGAAAGTGAAAGGATGGAAAAAGATATTCCATGAAAATAGTAACTGAAATAGAGCTGGGGTAGATATACTAATATTGGACAAAATTGAGTCCAAGGGAAAAGTTTTTATAAGAGAGTAAGAAGGACACTACATAATAATAAAAGTATTTACCCACCAAGAGGAAAAAATAATCTTAAATATTTATGCAAATATTCATGATGTCCCAAAATATATGATACAAACAAGTATCATGGGAGAAATAGACACATTTACAATAATAGTTTGAGACTTCAAATACACCATTTTCATCAATAGATAGAACATTTGGCAGAAGATAAATAAGAAAACAGATAACTTGAATAATTTGATAAATGAACTGGACCTAAAAGACATATGCAGAATATTGTACCCACTATCAGCAGGATATACATTCTCCTCAAGTGCACAGGGGTTGTTCACCAAAATAGACCACATGTTGAGTCACCAGTGGTCTCAAATCTTAAAAGACTGAAATTAGACAAAGCATCTTCTCTTACCATAATTGAATGAAGTTGGAAATCAATACAGGCAGAGAACTGTAAAATCCACAAATGTATGGAAGTTAAAAAAAACACATCTAAAAAATCAATTTTTGAAAGAAGAAATTATGAGATAAATCAGTAACTATCTTGAAATAAATGAAAACAAGAATACAATGTATGGAAACTTATGGCATGCAGCAAAGTCAATGCTGATAGGGACATTTATAGCCCTAAATGCCTATATTGAAAAAGAAGATAGAGCTAAAATCAAAGACCTAATGCACACCTAGAGGACCTAGAAAAAAACCCAGCCAACTAAACCAAAAGCAAACAGAAATAAAGAAACCACAAAGATTAGAGCAGAAATACATGAAATAGAGAATTAAAATAGAGAGCATTAACCAAACCAAATGTTTGTAATTTGGAAAGATTAATAAAATTGACAAACTTTTAGATAGTAAAAGTAAAAAGAGAGAGGACACAAATAAAATCAGATCTGAGGGGTGAGACATTACTACAAAACCCACAAAAATAAAAAGATCATAAGATGATACCATGAACAACTCTATGCCAACAAAGTAGACAACCTAGATGAAATGAACAAATTTTTGAAATACAAAATGAGCCTAGACTGACTCTAGAAGAAACAGAAGGTCTCAATAAACCGATTATAAGTGAAGAGATTGAATCAGTAATCAGCAACCACACAACTAGGAAAATTCCAGTACCAGATGGCTTCACAGGTGAATTCTACCAAACATTCCAAAAAGAATTAACACCAATTCTGCTCAATTAACACAAAGTCTTCCAAAAATTGAAAAGGAATGTCTCAGTTTGCCACAGGGCTGGTGGTGCAAAGTATCAGAAATGGGATGGTTTTCATAATTGGGACTTTATTTATGATAAAAGATTACAGATATGAGGCCATGAAATGTCCAAATCAAGGCATCAGCAGAGATGCTTTCTGATCAAAGTCAGCTACTGGTGATCCTGGAGTCCTGCCATGTGGTGAAGATGGCCAACAATATCTGCCATGGTTCCTGCCTTCCCCTCCAGAATCTACCTTTTCTGTGAGCTCAACATTGGGCAACTAGGCATCAGGCTTGTCTTTTTCCAGGCCCCTTTTCTGAGTCTTGTCTGACCTGCATTCTTCCCAAGTTCAGCTGTGTGTTATCAGGCATATAGCTCATCTCTTCAGGCTTGAGCTTCTCCACGGGCCCAGGTTCCTGAGGACTTCATCTTTAAGCTTTGGCTACTAGTGATCCTTGTCCTGTTTCACATTGCAGAGTCAAAAAATAGTGGCTTCCTTTCTCTGTATCTCTCTCTCTGTGTCTCCATTTACAACAGACCCAGCCAGAGGTCAGTGAACCAAGCTGGCTTATGTCTCACTGACATTGTCCTATCAAAAGTCGTAAATCATTGTGTCTTTCATGAGTCGGGAGGCTATTCCAGAGTTTACACCTATGCACATCTCAGCAGGATCTCATTGACTGCCACAGTAATCCATGCCTCAAACAGCAAGGCTCCTGAAGGATCTAGAGACATCTAGACACTGTAAACAGGGCAGATGTCTCAGGAATTTGGCACCCTGCCAGTGGGCCTTACTTTCTAATTTATGTCCCACAATGTAACAGAGTTAGACTCATAATTTCCCTACACAAGGATCTTCTGCCCCATTTATTTGAACCTATAATTAACACTATACTTGTTAGCTATATGTCCCAGAGACTTAAATCTTTGGTCTGTCCATGTATCAGTAGAGCCCTGAATCTTAGCAGAGTTGCCGCCTATACCTACTCTACAGTTCATTGGACTCACCGAAGTTAAACTAAAAAAGGATGAAAATGGACAAACCCACCCAAAAACCAGAGTATCTACATTTCTCTGTTGTATACAAGACAGTTCCACCCATCTGCTCCACGGGATCTAAGCCCCCTCTCAATCAGAAGCATAGCAGGAATCACTATCCCCAAATCCTCAAGATTGGAGAATGAACATTGGACTAAAGTAACAGGCCAATTTTCTTGTAATTATAGATGCAAAAGTCCTCAACCAAATACTAGCAAATCTAACCCAATAGCATGTTAAAAGAATTTTACCCCATGATCAATTGGGATTTATCCCAGGTATGCCAGTGTGGTTCAACATAAGAAATTTGTCAATGTAATATATTACATTAGCATGTAACACATGACCGTCTCAATTGATGTAGAAAAAGCAATTGACAAAATCCATCATAGTTTTTTGATAAAAATATTTAGAAAAATAGGATTAGAAGGAAACTTCCTCATGTTAAAGGGCATATATGAAAATCTCACAGCTAATGTCATACTCAATGGCAAAAGTCTGTAAGGTTTCCCTCTAAGATGTGGAACAAGAGATGGACACCCATCGTCACCACTGTTTTTCAACATTGTACAGGAAGTTGTAGCCACAGCTATTTAGCCAAGAAAGTTTTTTTGTTTTGTTTTGTTTTGTTTTTTTGCATCCAAATTGGAAAGAAAGAAGTAAAACATTCACTGTTTGCAGACAACATGATTCTATTTCAAGAAAATCATGAAAAATCTACAGCAACATTATTAGAAGTAATAAATGAATTTGGGAAAGCCATGGGATACAAGGGCAACATGCAAAAATTAGTAGTGTTTCTATACACTAGTAACAGTCAATCTGAGAGGGAAATCAAGAAGACATCCATGTATAATAACAACCAAAAGAATCAAATATCTAGGAATAAATTTAATCAAGGATATAAGAACATATGTACAGAAAACTACAGAACTTAACTAAAAAATATCAAAGAAGAGCTAAATAAATGGATGGGTGTACCATGCTCATGGACCGGAAGACCAAATATTGTTAAGATGTTAATTCTACCCCCAAAATATATATAGATTCAATGCAATCCCCACCAAAATTCCAACAGCCTTCTTTATAGAAAGGGAAAAGCCAATCATCAAATATATTGGTAAGTGTAAGGGGCCCAGAATAGAAAAAAACATCTTGAAAAATATTGAATTTGGAGAACTCACACTTACTGATTTTAAAACTTAGTACAAAGCTACAGTAATCAAAATAGCATGGCACTGTCACAATGATTGATATATAGACAAATTGAATTGAATTGAGGGGTCCATAATAGACCGTTCATCTATGGACAATTGATTTTGACAAGTTTGCCAAGTTCACTCAGTTGGGAAAGAATATTCTGTTCAAGAAACTGTACTGGGAGAACTGGGTATCAATATGTAAATGAAGGCTGAACCCTATTTCACACCATATATAAAAAGTAACTCAAAATGGATCAAAGATCTAAACCTAAGTACCAGGACTGTAAAACTCCCAGAATAAAATGTGGAGAAGCATCCTCAAAATCTTGGTTTATACAATGGCTTTTTATGTTACATCCAAAGCACAAGTAACAAAGGAAAAACAAATAGATAAATAAGACCTCATCAAATTTTTTTTAAATCAAAGAAAAAAAAACTTTGTGCCTCAAAGGACTTTCTTGTGAAAGTAAGAAGACAATCCAGTCAATGGGAGAAAATATTTGGCAACCACATATCTGATAAGGATTTAAAATCAGGAATATATTAAGAAATCCTACAACTCAACAATAAAAAGACAAAGAACCCAATTTAAAAATGATCATAAGACTTGACTAGACATTTCTCCAAAGACAATATACAAATGGCCAAAAAGCGCCTATATTCTAGCATTTACCTCTGTGAGTTTACTCATTATATTTAGTTCATATTAGTGAGATCCTGTAATATTTGTCCTTTTTCATCTGGCTTATTTTATTTAACATAATACCCTCAGGGTTCATCCATGTTGTCATATGCATCCTAATTTCATTTCTTCCTACACCTTAATAGTATTCTATTTTTTGTATATACCTCATTTTAAAAATCCATTCATTGGTTGATGGACACTTGAGATAGTTCCATATTTTAGCAATTGTGACTAAAGCTGCTATGAACTGTTGTTGTCAGTGTGAGGCGCAAAGGAAGAGTTAGACAAGTTGATGCATATGAAGCAGAGGGCTGCAGCTCACTTAGGCAAAACAGCCCTGAGATCACTGTGACCCTCTCTTTTATTCAGCTTACAACAGTGCATATTATTCTCAGAATAGCCTAACCGTGCCCACAATCTGTTGTGTTCTTACTTCAGCAAGAACACTTCCTTCTCTGGCAGTCTACCAAGAAGCATAAGTATGAACATTGTTTCTTGCCCTAAAGGCCTTGGTCTTAACTAGTTTCTCAGCTTGGTGCATGAGAGCACTACCTGTCTTTGAGTTCCCAGACAATCTTTCTGGGGAATTCAGACAATAACATCTGTGTGGTGAGTTCATTCCACTTTGCCTCCTCCTACTGATATCTGCAGTATGCAGTGTTCTAGGAAACCTTTACTAATGTTTCTCTGCCAGCAAGCATGCTTTTTAAATGCTTAACCCTTTATGCTCTGACTCTCAGCATCTTCTCCAACATTTCTCCCTTTTTTGTTTTTTGTCCAGGGTGACTGTGCCTGTCTTAGGTTGCCCTCCTCTGAAAGTCTTACCCGTCACTGGAAACCAGCCAAGCTCCATGGACAGGGGTTCGAGAGTGAAGGGTTTTAAGCAGAATTAGGTTGTTGACATGGCTGGTCTTTTCAGCTTTATTAATGCAGGACAGCAGGGCTTTGCGAATGCCTTCTAATATAGTTAAGAGTAGCAAAGCACCAATGGTCATCACACTGAAGTTACTAGAGAAGAAATGATCTAAAATGGACAATAATTTGGTTTAAGTATAAACATTTGGTCTGAGAAATTGATTAAATTGGTCAGCTAAGCCTGAAGGGTTTTCTAATATATTTTCATTTCCTTTATATTTTGGAAGATTATCTTAATTTACTAACTTTGTCGGCTAAAGTTTTTAGCCGGCTGCTTTTAGAATTTGCCTATCCTATTTTCCCCAAGATTTCTAAGGTGTTACTGGCCTCTAGTCCTTACTTGGGACCCTGTATCTTGCCCAAGACTTCTTGTGCTATACTCAATCTCACTGACTCAACGTATCTTGCTTACACTGGCTTAACATATCTTGTCCGAGATATCTTGAATTATATTTAGTTTTATACTCAATCTCGCTGACTCAACGTATCTTGCTTGCACTGGCTCAACGTATCTTACTCAAGATGTCTTGTATTATATTTAGTCTCGTGGACTCAACAGGATTTTGTGCAATAATGGTCATTCTGTAAGGAGGTGTGGAATGATATCTCATTGTAGTTTTGATCTTCATTTAAAAGTAATGAAATTTTGATACATGTGACTACATGGATATTCTTGAAGACATCATGTTGAGTGAAATAAACTGTATATAAAAGGACAAATATTGTATGATTTCACTGATATGTAATAATTAGAATAAGCCATCTCATAGAGTCAGAATATAGAATATAGATTACCAGGCTCCAGGCTGGGGGTAGGGAATATGGAGTTAATGCTTAAATTGTACAGAGATTCTGTTTGGGTTGATTGTAAAGTTTTGGTAATGGATGTTGGTGATTGCCATACAACAGTGTGAATGTAATTAACAGAATTGAATTACATAGATGAAATTTATTCAAATGAGAAATTTTAGGTTCTATAAAAGTTATTAGAATAAAAATTAAAAAAAAGACCAGCATAGGAATGTATAAAACAAACACTGAACCCTTTTGTAAACAATGTACAATAGTTAATATTACAATTTAAAAATATTCTTTCATGAATTGCAACACTAATGCAAGATTATAATAATAGGGTGATATATGGGAACTCTATTTTATGCATGATTTTTCTCTAAACACACAACTTATCTAATAAAAGATACTTATTATAAAGTTCTAAATCTATAGTAGTTAAATCAGTATGGAACTGGCATTAGAATATTTATAAAGAGCAATGGAATAGAATTATGAGTTCATGAATTAAACATTATATTTATGGAGAGTTGATTTTTTTACAAGGGAGCAAAGACAATTTAATGGGGAAAACAATATTTTGTTCAATAAATGGTACTGGGACAACTGCATATTCATATACAAAAATATTTACTTAGAACTATATATCACACTATATAGAAAAATTAACTCATAATCAATTATAGACCTACATTTAAGATCTGTGTGACCTTCAGATAAGCAACATCAAAATTATAAGCAATGAAAGAAAAAAAATGCTTGAGTCCATCAAAATGAAAAACTTTTAGCTTCAAAGTGAAAAAGCAACACATAGAATAGTGGGTTTCATCATTTACCTTTTCTTCTAGTGACATACACAAACCTAAACTTTCCCTTTCAACCACAGTCATACCCCCCCAATATTGGTGCTGCTAGTTACATTCAATCTAATGTATTATCATCCCTTCCATCCAATTCCAAACATTTACAATCAACTTTATTACAAATTCTGCACAAATTAATCATCTGCTCTCCATTCTCTATTCTTTTTCTATTTTCTGGTGACCAATCTTCTACCCTATTAACTCCATGACTTTGCTCATTATATTTAGTTCATATTACTGAGATCATATAATATCTCTTCTTTTGTGTCTGGCTTGTTTCCCTTAACATAATACCCTCAATGTTTATCCATGTTGTTATGTACATCATGATTTCATTTTTTCACACAACATATACATAACACATTCAGCTATTATAATTATTCATTCCTCTGTTGATGGACACCTGGGTTGTTTCCATTTTTTGACAGTTGTGAATAATGCTCCTATTGCTATGAACATACATGTGGAAATGTCTGTTCACATCCCTGCTTTCAGTTCTTTTGAGTACAACCTAGGAGTGGGATTACCAATCATATGGCAGCTCTATATTTAACTTCCTGAGGAACTGCCAGACAGTATTCCACAGTAGCTACACAATTCTCCTTTCCCACCAACAGTGAATAAGCACTTCTATTTCTACTCATCCTCTCCAACACTTGTATTTTTTTTTTAATAGTGGCCATTCTAATATGAATGAAATGATATCTCATTGTAGTTTTGATTTGCATTTCACTAATATCTAGTGATGTTGGACATCTTTGCATGTGTATTTTTTGCCATTTGTATATCCTCTTTAGAAAAATGTATATTCAAGTCTTTTGCCCAGTTTTAATTGGGACACTTATCTTTTGTCATTGAGTTGTGAGATCTCTTTATATATCATGGATATGTGGCTTCCAAATATTTTCTACCATTGAGTTGGCTGCCTTTTCACAATCTTTACAAAGTCTTTTGAAGCACAAAGGCATTTAATTTTGAGACAGTCTCATTTATCTATTTTCTTTTGTTGCTCCTGCTTTGGGTATAAGGTCTAAGAAACCATGTCCAACTACAAGAACTTGAAGATACTTTCCTAAATTCTCTACTAGGAGTTTTATGGTCCTGGTTTTTATATTTAGGGTTTTGATCCATTTTGAGTTAGTTTTTGTATATGTTCCTTTGGATATTGATATCCAGTTTTCCCAACACCATTTCTTGAAAGATTGTTCTGTCCCAGTTGAGTAGTCTTGGTAGCCTTGTCAAAAACCAATTGACCATAGAGGTGAAGGTCTATTTCTAAACTCTCAGTTTGATTCCATTAATCTACATGTCTATCTTTCTGCCCCCTGTCACTTTGTAATATGCTTTAAAGCCTAGAAGTATGTGTTCACCTACTGAGATCTTCTTTTTAAATATATTGTTGACTATTTGGGGTCACTATCCCCTCCAAATAAATTTGGTAATTGAGTTTTCCATTTCTGCACAGTAGTTTGTTGGAATTTTTATTTCGATTGCATTGAAGCTAAAAACCAATTTTGGTAAAAATATACATCTTAACAATAATTAGTCTTCTTACCCATGAACATGCTGGAATGTCCTTCCATTTGTTTTAATTTCTTTTAGCAAGGCATTGTATTTTTTTCTGAAAACAGATCCTTTATATCCTTAGTTAAATTTATTCTAAGATATTTGATTCTTTTAGTTGTTATTGTAAATGGAATTTTTTCATACTTTGCTCCTCAGATTTTTAATCTCTAGTGATTAGAAACACTACAAATTTTGTTAGTTGATTTTGTATCTTGCTTTTTTGCTGAATTCATTTATTAGCTCTAATAGTTTTGTTGTAGAGTTTTCAGGGTTTTCTAAATATAGGCTCATGTAATCTGTAAATAGTGAAAGTTTTACTTCTTCCTTTTCTATTTGAATTCCTTTTGTTTCATTTTCCTGCCAATTGCTTTAACTAGAACATCTAGTACATTGTTTAATAACGATGGTGACAGTGGGCATCCTTTTCTTGATCCATATATCAAAGGAATGCTTTCAGCCTTTCACCAATGATTATGATGTTGGCTGAAGGTTTTTCATATATGCCCTGCTCTGTATCATATCAAGGAATTCACCTTCTGTTTCTGTCTTTCAAAGTGTTTTTTAAAGAAAGGATGTTGGATTTTGTCAAATGCATTTTCTGCATCAATAGAGATGATCATGTGCTTTTTCTCCTTTGATTTGTTAATATGATGTATTACATTCATTGATGTAATTAATTTGTGTTTAACCATTTGTTTTAGTTTGCTAAAAGCTGTTGGAAGCAATGTGCCAGAAATGAGTTAGCTTTTATAATGGAAATTTATTAAGTTAAAAGCTTCAGTTCTAAGGCTGCAAAAATGTCCAAATTAAGGCATCATCAGAGATGCTGTCTCACTGTGGTTGGCTGCTGTCAATCATAGATTCCTTCCACATAGCAAATCAGAAGGAGACATCCACTCATCTGGGTCTTTGCCTTCTCCACTGGGCTTATTTTCTCTCTAAGTACAACAGTGGGAAATCAGATACATGACTCAATTCCCCTCTTCTCTGGAGCTACTCTCTGAGCTTCTTGGGGCCCTCTTTCTAAGACTCTGTGTTCCAGTGATTTCACCCTCCAGTCTCTGAGACCTCTTTCTCACTCTCTCAGGGTTTCTCCATCTCTCAAGCATTTTTCTGTGTCTGTCACTTTCAGTTTTCCATTTTTAGAAGAGTCCAGCAGGAGGATCAAGACCCACCATGGTCCATGCCTCACTGAAATAATCCAATCAAAGCAACCACTCTATGAAGGTTAGGCTAATGTGTCAACTCAACCAGGTAAATGTGCCCAGTTGTTTGGACAAGCAAGCACTAGGCTAATTGTAATACAAAGGCATTTATGGGCTTTAGTCATCAGTGAGTTTCCTGCACAGATGGCTGATTACATCTACGATCAACCAGGGAGATTGCCATCAGCGATGAATGACAGTTTATCCAATCAGTTGAATGCCTTAAAAGAGGAAGCGATTTCATCATTCAGAGACAATTTCCCAGCGTGTCCTTGGACAGCCATTGTCTCCCAGAAATTCATCTGGGACATTCATTGGACTTTTATCAGAGCCCCTGGTTTGCAGCCTGCTTGAGGAATCTCGATTTGAGCATCCCCAAGGTCACGTGAGATAATCTTATAAAATTTCATACTCTTTACAGATATCTACTGTTGATTCTATTCCCTAGATAATCCTGACTAATACAGCTTGGTATCGAGAGTGGTTCTTGAGGAACAGAATCTTAAACATGGGATATCTGAGTTGGTTCTAGGAGTTTTGCAATTGGCTCTCTATTCTAATGGACTCAAGAGGACTAATGACTCCCTTTCCAATAATGAAGAGGCCACTAACAATCCAAGGCATGAGTTGGCAATGGAGATACATAAAATATCATCACTGGATTCCCCTACTTCCATGCTTATAAGAAGTAAGGATCTGGGTGAGAATGTTTTTAACACCTTAACAGAGTTTTGTGGAATCATATGGTATAATGATGTTGGCTGGTTCCTCCTAGATACTTTGGATAAAGTTACAAAAGAAAGAAATGAACCAAAGGCTTCAAATTTGTAACTTAAATGCTGCATGAATGATGTGAAGGTTTCTGTGTGTGCCCTAAAAGTAAATATTATTTCCTGCAGCCACACCCTTGAGATATCTGAGAACATGACTCAGACCTCATTGTATGAGTAGCAGAGTTACAAAGAAAAGTAAAATCTCAACCCCACAGAGTATCTGCAGTTAAAGTGAAGGCATTGATTGGAAAAGAGTGAAACCCAGAGGACTGGCATGGAGACATATGGGATGATGATACTATCGGTGGGAACATTGGAACCCTAAATTCTGCTGAGACTTTACCAGATTAACCTGTGATGGCCTGTCGTGTGAGGACCACACTTTCTCATTCTTGTATCACCCAGCCTCCAGTGTGGCCCAGGGAGTCCAGACCTCCTTCCAGCCCTGAGGTAGGTACCAGCCAAACTCCACCATGCACTGCCCAACTTCCATCCTGCCCTGAGAAATCTGCCTTCCAACCTTGCCTGAAGAGATTATTCCTGTCTCACCAGAAGAAAATGTGAAGAAATGCCCTCAGATCAGCTTACAAGACATTTCTAATCCATCTCCTTACCCACCCCCTGTCACCCTTCTTGTGTTTGAGAACTATTACTAGACCAAAAGCACAACAAGCCCCCATAGGTGAAATATAAAGTGTGGCCCATGAGGAAGTATGTTATACTATGAAAGAACTGTGTTTGTTTTCCAATTTATATAGACATAAATCAGAGGAATATGTGTAGGAATGGATACTACATATCCATTATGTATGGAATAATATGTATGGGATAATGATGAAAGGAATATAAAGTTGGATGAGGCTGAATTTATTGATATGGGCCCACTAAGCAGAAATTCTGGATTCAATGCTGTAGCTCAAGGGATTACAAAGGGCTCTAACAAGTTTTTTGGGTGGCTGACTGAAACATGGACCAAAAGATGTCCTAGCATGTCTGAGGTTGAGATGCCTGATTTTGCCTGGTATACATTAGAAGAGGGAATCCAAAGGCTTAGAGAGGTTGGAATGCTAGAATGGATTTACTATTTAAGACCTTCCCACCCACCCCAGGAATGTCCAGAAGAATCAACTTTAACCAGGACAGGGAGGAATACATTTGTAAGAATAACACCACCTTCCCTGAAGAGCTCTGTGGTTGCTCTTCTCTGCAGTCCAGATATTACTGTAGGTAGGGCTGTAATAGAAGTAGAATCTTTATAAATTACAGGGATGATCAGATCATGGTCAGGTAAAAGGCAAGAATTGGCAATCAGTTGCCAATGACAGGGTGGGTGTGGCTATTGCAATGAAAGGCAGCTTCAAAGCAACACTCAAAATAGTCTGAGTCGCATAAAGTCATGGCATTGGCTAATAGATCATGGGGTACCTATATGTGAAATATATGGGCCGTCTACTAAATTTCTTCTGGATCTCTATAAGCAGAAGAGTTCTAGGTCAAGTGAACAAAACCCTAACTCAAATTAAAGATGCAGAGCATCATGGTCCCTTAATCAATTCCCAGACTTGAGACAGTTTACAGACTCAGAGGCCCTTAAATGAGAGAAGGCCAGGTCCCCTTGGGGAAGAGTTCTGTTAAACTGCCAAAAATTTATGCTTTTTATCTCCCTCCCACCTTTCTCCAAGGAGACCTATGACTTTTACCAGAGTAACTGTGCATTGGGGAAAAGGAAATGAACAAACATTTCTGGGATTATTAGATACTGGCTCAGAAGTGACACTAATTCCAAGAGACCCAAAACATCACTGGTGTCTACCAGTCAGAGCAGGGGCTCATGGAGGTCAGGTGATTGATGGAGTTTTGGCTCAGGGTTCATCTCTCAGCGGGTCCAGTGTGTTCCTGGCCCATTCTGTGCTTATTTCCCCAGTTCTAGAAAGCATAATTGGAATAGACATACTCAGTAACTGGCAGAATCCCCACATTGGATCCCTGACTTGTGGAGTTAGGGCTATTATGGTAGGAAAGGCTAAGTGTAAGCTACTAAAACTGATTCTGCCTAGCACAACAGTAAATCAAAAGCAATACTGGATTACTGGAGGGACTGCAGAGATTAGTGCCACCATCAATGATCTGAAGGATGCAGGGATGATGATTCCCACCACATCTCCATTCAACTCTCCTATTTGGTCTGTGCAGAAAACAGATGGATCGTGGAAGATGACAGTAGATTATCATTAACTTAACCAGATGGTGACTCCAATTGCAGCTGCTGTCCCAGATGTGGTGTCATTGTTTGAGCAAATCAGCACATCCCCTAGTACCTGGTATGCAGTTGTTGATCTGGCAAGTATTTTATCCTCAATCATCATTAGTAAGGACCACCAGAAACAGTTTGCTTTCAGCTGGCAAGAACAGCAATATACCTTTACTGTCCTGCCTCAGGGGCATGTTAACTCTCCAGCCCTATGTCATAATATTGTTGGCAGGGACCTTGATTGTCTTTCCCTCCGACAGACATCACAGTGGTCAATTATATTGGTGATATCATGTTGAGAGGACCTAGTGAGCAAGAAGTAGCAAAGACTCTAAACTTATTGGTAAGCATTTTCATGAGAGAAGATGGGAGATAAATTCAACAAAAATACAAGGTCCTTCCACCTCAGTGAAATTTATAGGTGTCCAGTGGTATGGGGCATGTCAAGACATCCTTTCTAAAGTGAAGGATAAGCCATTGCATATGGCCCCTCTTACAACCAAAACAGAGGCAAAATGCTTAGTTGGTCTCTTTGGAATTTGGAGACAACACATTCATCTTTTGGGTGTGCTAGTCCAGCCCATTTACCTAGTGACCAGAACAGGTGCTAGTTTTGATTGGGGATGAAAACAAGAGGAGGCTCTGTGACAGGTTCAGGCTGCTGTGTAAACTGCATTACCATTTGGTCCATATGATCCAACAGATCCAGTGGTACTGGAAGTCAGGGGCAAATAAAGATGCTGTCTGAAGCCTTTGAAAGGCCGCTATAAGAGAATCACAATGCAGAACCTTAGGATTTTGGAGCAAAGCACTGCAATACTCTGCAGGTAACTACTCTTCTTTTGAGCAAAAGCTTTTGGCTTGCTACTGGGCCTTAGTAAAGACTGAACATATAACCATGGGCCATCAAGTTACTTTGAGACTTGAGTTACCCATCATGAGCTGAGTTACCCATCATGAGCTGGCCCACCAAACCATAAAGTTGGGCATGCACAGCAGCACTCCATAATAAACTGGAAGTGGTATATACAAGACAGGGCTTGAGCAAGTCCTGAAGTCACAAGTACATTATATATATACACGTAGCTCAAATGCCCATGGTCACCTCCCCAGCCATGTTACCTTTTCTTTCCAAGCCCACAGCTTTGGCCTACTGGGGAGTCCCTTACAATGAGTTGACTGAGGAAGAGAAAACTTGGGCCTGGTTTACAGATGGTTCTGCACTATATGCAGGTACCACACTAAAATGGACAGCTGTAGCACTGTAGCCCTTTTCTAGGACATCCCTGAAGAAGAGTTGTGAGGGCAAACCTCCTAGTGGGCAGAACTTTGAGCAGTGGACCTGGTTTTTCATTTTGCTTGGAAGAAGAAATGGCCAGAGGTGCATTTGTACATTGATTCATGGGCTGTTGCCAATGGTTTGGCAGGATGATTAGGGACTTGGAAGAAACATGATCAGAAAATTGGTGACAAAGAGGTCTGGGGAAGAGGTTTGTGGGTAGACCTTTCTGAGTGGACAAAAAACATGAAAATATTTGTGTCCCACATGAATGCTCACCAAAAGGTGGCTTCAGCAAAGGAAGATTTTAATAATCAAGTGGATAAGATGACTCGCTTTGTGGCTAACACTCAGCCTCTTACCCCAGCCACTCCTGTCATTGCCCAATGGGCTTATGAACAAAGTGGCCATGGAGGTCAAGATAGAGGTTATGCATGAGCTCAGCAACATGGACTTTCCCTCACCAAGGCTGACTTGGCTACAGCCACTACTGAGTGCCCAATTTGCCAGCAGCAGAGACCCACACTCAACCCCTGATATGGCACCATTCCCCAAGGTGAACAGCCTGCTACCTGGTGGCAGGTTGACTACATTGGATCACTTCTACCATGGAACGGGAAGCAATTTGTTTAACTGGGATAAACACATACTCTGGATATGGGTTTGCATTTCCTACATGCAATGTTTCTTACAAAATTACCATCTGTGGACTTACTGAATGTCTTATCTACCACCATAGCATTCTGCACAGCATTGCTTCTGATCAAGGAACCCATTTCACAGCAAATGATGTGCAGGAATGGGCACATGCCCATGGAATTCACTGGCCTTACGATGTTCCCCATCATCCTGAAGCAGCTGGATTGATAGTACGGAGGAATGGCCTTTTGAAGACTCAACTACGGCACCAATTAGGTGGCAATACCTTCCAAGGCTTGGGCAATGTTCTCCAGGAGGAATTTTATGATATAAATCAGTATCCAGTCTATGGTGCTGTTTCTCCCAAGCCAGAATTCATGGGTCTAGGAATCAAGGGTGGAAATGAGATTGGCACCACTCACTATTACTCCTATTGTCCCATTTGGAAAATTTTTGCTTCCTCTCCCTGCAACCTTAAGCTCTGCTGGTTTACAGGTCTTTGTCCCAAAAGGAGGAGTGCTGCCACCAGGGAACACAACAATGATTCCATTGAACTGAAATTTAAGACTACCCCCTGGCCACTTCAGCCTCCTCTTACCTCTGAATCAACAGGCTGTACTGTCTGGGGTGATTGATCCTGACTCTCAAGGGGAAATAGGACTGCATCACATAATGAGGGTAAAGAAGTGTTTGCCTGGAATAGAGGAAATTCTCAAGGGCATTTCTTAGTACTGCCATGCCCTATGATTAAAGTCAATGGAAAATTCCAACAGCCCAATCCATGCAGGACTAACAGTGGAAAATTGCAACAACCCAGTCCAAGCAGTACAACCATGGCCAGTTGAAGTACTTGCTGAGGGTAAAGGGAACATAAAATGGGTAATGGAAGAAGTTAGTGATAAATATGAACTTCAACCATGAGACCTGTTACAGAGACAAGGACTTTTATAGTCATGAATCTTTCTTCCTTGTTTCTTTATGAGTATGATTGTATATGTACAGAAAATGAATTCCTCTGTTTTCTTCCCCAATCTTTTCCTTATCATATGAAAAGTTGTATTAGTTTCCTGTCATAATATTTAAGGATTTCAAGTTTAAGAATGAATATTATCCAAGGGCTTCCACCCTATTCTGTAGGGAATTAAGGCATTTCTGGGTGTGCACAAGAGACTTGAACATTGTTAGGCAGAAATATTTTTTTTTTCATGTCTGTTATTGTGTTTACTTAGAGACTAAGTATGGTTTAAGATAATGTCTATGGTTGCTGAGTTGACAAGGGATGGAATGTGATGGTTAGGCTAATGTGTCAACACGGCCAGGTAATATTGCCCAGTTGTTTGGTCAAACAAGCACTGGGCTAATTGTAATACAAAGATATATACGGTGTTTAGTCATCCGTGACTTTACTGCATAGAGGGTTGATTACATCTACAATCAACCTGGGAGATTGTTGTCAGCAATGAGTTATCTTTTATCCAATCAGTTGAATGCCTTAAAAGGGGAAGTGATTTCAGCATTCAGAGAGAAAATCCCAACTCCTCTTTGGACAGCCAATGTCTCCCAGAAACTCATCAAGGACCTTCTTTGGACTTTCATTGGAGACCCTGGTTTACAGCCTGCCTTTGGAACCATGGTCACATGAGAGAATATTATAAAATCCCATTCTATTTTACAGATATCTCCTGTGTATTCTGTTTCCTAGAGAACACTGACTAATACACCCACTGAATCCAGTCCAGTTAAATGTTCCCACACCTATAGGAATGGATTATTTGAAGAACATGAATTTTTCTGGGATCCACAAAAAGCCCAACCTGTCACACCATCCATGCATACCCAGAATAAAACCCACTCGATAATGGTTTATAATCATTTTAATGTGCTGTTTGGTTCTATATGCACGTATTTTGTTGGGGGATTTTTGCATCTATATTCATTAGAGAGATTGGTCTGTAATTTTATTTTCTTGTAGAATCTTTTTCTGGATTTTAGTATTAAAATGATTTTGGCTCATAGAATGAGTTAGGTAGTATTCCCTCCTCTTGAAATTTTTGGACGATTTTGAACAAGATTAGTATTAATTCTTTTTTAAGTGATTGGTAGAATCCACCGGTGATGCCATCTGGTACTGGGTTTTTCTTTATTGGGAGGTTTCTGATGACTGATTTAGTCTCTTTATGCTTGATTGGTTTGTTGAAGTCCTCTGTTTCTTCTAGGGTTAGTGTGGGTATATTGTGTTTCTAGGAAATCATCCATTTTATCCAAGTTGCCTAATTTGTTTGCATAGAGTTATTCATAGTGCCTTCTTATGATTTTTATTATTTCTATAGAATCATTAGTAATTTCTCCCCTCTCATTTTTTATTTCATTTATTTGCATTTTCTTTCATTTATTTTCTTTGTCAGTCCAGCTAAGGGTTTCTTGAATTTGTGGATCTTCTCAAAGAACAACTTTTGGTTTTGTTAATTCTCTCTATTGTTTTTTGTTTTGTTTTGTTTTTTGGTTGTTGCTATTTTTCTAAATTTCATTTATTTCTGCCCTAACTTTGTTATTTCTTTTCTTCTCCTTCCCTAGGATTTAGTTTGCTGTTCTTTTAAGAGTTAATCCAGGTGAAAAGTTAGGTTTTCTATTTTAGTTCCTTCTTTTTTAATGTAAGTATTTAGGGCCATACTTTTCCTTCTCAGCACTGACTTTAATATTTCTTGTAGAGTCAGTCTCCTGGTGACAAATTCCCTCAGTTTCTGTTCATCTGTGAAAACTTTAAACTCATCTTCATTTTTTGAAGGATGTTTTTGCCAGATAAGGAATTCTTGGTTGGCATTCTTTTTTCTTTCAGTGCCTTACATATATCCTACCACTGCCTTCTTGCCTCCATGCTTTCTGAGGAGAAGTCTGAACTAAGTCTTCCTGATCATCCTTTGTTTGTGATGGCTTATATTTCTCTTGCTGCTTTCAGAATTTTATTTATCTTTGGCTTTTGACATTCTGAATAGTATATGTATCAGAATAGGTCTCTTCAGATTTATTCTGCTTACAGTGTGTTGTCCTTTCTTGATATGAATATTTATATATTTCATAAGAGTTGGGAAATTTTCAGACATTATTTCCTCAAATATTCTCTCTGCCACTTTTCTGTTCTCTTCTCCTTCCAGGACATCCATAATGTATGTTTGTGCTCTTTATGTTATCATTCAGTTCCCTGAGACCTTGTTTAAATATTTCCACCCTTTTCTCTGACTGTTCTTCTGTCATTTCAAGTTTAGATGCTCTGCCTTCTTATTCACTGATCTGATCTTCTGCCATTTCAAATATGCTGTTGTATTCCTCTAATGTATTTTTATCTCATCCATTGTGTCTTTTATTCCCATAAAATCTGTTACTTTTCTTTATAACCTTGCAAATTCCTCTTTATGCTCTCCCAGTGTCTTAATATCATTTATTTCTTTAGCCATATTTTCTTTCAACTCCTTGAACTGATATAGGAAATTTGTGTGAACATCATTCATTGTTTAAAGTCCTGTGTCTAATCAGGATTTTTAATGTGATTTTTAATGTGTTCCTTTAGCTGGACCATGTCTTCCTGTTTCTTAGTAGGCATTTGATTAGGTTGGTTTGTTTACTCTACTGGCCAATTTCTTTCTCTTGCTTAGAATTTTATTATTAATTTGTTTTGTTTTATGGATCTTCACTAATTTTTTATTTAACTTATCCTTGATCTTTAAAAGTGCCCATATCTAATTTATGAAAACAGGACCAGGGACCCACTAATGGGACACAGACTAGATCCAAAGAGGCCTGGGTTTAGGGTCAGGTAAAATGCCTAAAAGCCTTTTTTTTTTTTCCCTTCACTTTCCCAGCCTGTCAGCAGATAGCACTTCTTGGGTAATTTTCCATGGAAGTGTCTCTTCCAAATTCCACCAGATGGCATTTCTGGGACTGTCATAAATGCAATTCAAATCCATGCCCTGTAAGTTAAACTTGCTGAGCCTTAACCACACTCTGCCCTCCACAGCACTACGCCTTTTCCCAGGGAGGAAAATGCCTACTCTTCTGTCTGTCGGTGGCAGTCAGCCATGGGTTTTGCAGAAGCTGTTTGCTTTGAGAGTGGAGGATCGGTACTGTTCCCTGCTGCAAGAGCAATTTAATTCAAAGTTTTCATTTTGGCCTGTTCATTCCTCTGCCCAACTCCCTATGGGATAAAGTGAAGCTGCCCCCTGGTTTGCAGAGCCCCAAAGTAGCTGCTTCAGACAGCTTCTGCCTTTCCTCTGCTGGTTTTGAGAGACGTGAGCCCTGCCTATCTACTAGATTGTCATCTTCCCAGAACTCTCTCACAATGCAATATTATTTAGCAAAAAAAGGAAGTGAAATACTTCTATGTGTTACCGCATGGATGATATTCAAATCATTATGCTGAGTGAGAAAACAATCAAGTAAACAAAGCACATATTGCAGAATTAACTTTATATGAAACATACAGAATAGACTAATTAAGAGACAGTGATTCTGGGGAAGAATTGGGAGAGACTGTTAATGGATATAGGGTTTCTGTGGGCTAATGAAAAATAGATATTGAAATAGTTTCACAACTCTGTAGACATACTAAAACTTAGAAGAGTTAATTTCATGGCATGTGAAATAAAACTTAATTAAAATATTATTTTGAACTCATGGTGTATATTTGTCATTACTTTTTGAAAAATCACATTATCCTCTAAATAATTTTAAAAATAAATACCCCAACTCAGATAATAGATTTTTGCCTCTAGGGGTTTTGAATAAATATCTGATTCTAGGTCTGAGGGAGTTAAAGAACAAGATGATGTGGAACATTTTGTTGTACAGAAGAAAAGGAAGGCATGAGATACTGTTGGAATCAAGGAAGCTATATCAAAAGCTGTTTGAGTCTTGTCAGGATGATACAGAAGTCAATTTGTTCAGGGTACTTTGTTGTAAAATATGAGCCACAAATAAATACCATATTGCACTGACTAAAAACACATTAAATATATTAAGGGATGTGTTCATAATAACATTAAAATCAAAATTACCAACATAAACTTCTTTGGATGATGTGAGGGAACCAATTCCTTCTCAAAATCTGACAAAAAGGAAGAATTAGCCAGATACTCTTTGTGGCAATTTGGTATTGTTAATGAATTCAAAAAATAGATAGTGGATTGTGTTTGTAAACTGGTCTGTTCATCTGTATTAGATTTTATTAGAATCAAATGTTTCACTTTTATTAAATCAAGGTTAGGGCTTTTATTTACCCACATCATTAAGGCCACTCAGTTTGAATGTCTATCCACCCTCTACCTTTTTTGGTTGTGTAAATGGATGCTCAATCAAAGACAGGGTAGCAAATGCACAGAGAAGAAGAGCACAGAGGAAGAGAGGCAGCTCATTAGATGTAGCAGAGGCCCCTGGAAGACAGATGAGCTTGATGGTCTACAGCTGTCCTTGTGCATAGAACAGAGCAGCTGAGCCTGGAAAGAAATGAGTCCTTAGGAGAGAGATGAGCCTTATGCCTACCTACAGCTGAGGTCAGAAGAAGCTGGGACCACAGAGCCTTAAGAGGAAGAAGGAAGGTTGAACTCTCATAGACATTGCCTGCCATCTTGCACCAAAATGTGACAACAGAGTTTGGTGAGAAAGTACCTCTATGGTACCTTGAGTTGGACTCTTTAGGGCCTTGTGACTGTAAACTTCTACGTCAAATAAATATTCTTTCTAAAAGCCAACAGAGTTCTGGTACCTTGCATCAGCACCCCTTTGGCTGACTAATACCCCTTTAATCTTAAAAACCCATGGAATAATAATAATATTCAGCCAAGAAAGAGGCAACAAAGACAGAAAAAAATTTCCAGGAATGAAATTAACAAAAACTAGATTATGGGTGTTTTTGTTTAAGAGATGAACCAATTTGTTAAACTGGGTAGTAAGTGAGAAAGAAACTTTAAATTAAATGTTTTAATATATATATTAGTCAAAGACAACTTGTAGACATTCCTGGATACTGATACAAAGCAGACTGAATGTTTGATTAAATTAAGGAATTATTGATATTTCATGTATGATGAATTTATTTTGGTTAAAGTAAAAAAAAAATCTTTTTTCTTTGGAATGAATTGGAAGTATTTATTTAAGAAATGCACTGATGTCTGCTAAATATTTCAAAATATTCTAGTATTATGGGGGATTAGAATAATGAGGAATTATAGATTAAGGATTTTCTACATGAAATCTTATAGATAAAAAAATAGTGCCCATGCATTGAAATTTTTTATAGCTGATTGGAGTAAAGAAAGGGGTTTAATATGTTGTTCCCTTACTTTTGCATACATTTGAAATTTTTTTTATTAAAATAATCAAAACCAAGTTTGTTTATCCTGTACAATGATGTAGAACAAAGGTGAGTCTCTTAAAATATTCTGCCATTTAATACAAGTAATAGAAAATAAAAAAAAACATGCAATGTGAAAATGTTATATACATTTGCAACTTCCTCTTATAATTCTTCTAATTATTTAATTTGTTTTGTTCTATAGCAGATTACACTTATAATATAGCTCCTGAAAATTACACTGGAGTTTAATTAGTCTGCCCAGGTGAGTCTGGTTCATGTTCTTTCTGCTAATGGAATCAATTTCTTTTCTTTTTTTTTTAAGTTTAAATATACAACTTTATTAATTTTTTTCCTGAATGCATTCACAAGCTTACTAGATCAGGTACAGATTTGTTACTTACCTGACAGTAAATAATAAATTTTCAGTTATAACACTAAAGTTAATTTTTTCTTTTGTTTTTCTCCTCTACATTTTCCAAGTTTTCCATTTAACAACTAAATTGAAAGAAGAATGACAAAGAATGAAATAACCATCAAAATCATAAAATTGTAAGGCAAGGAAATTATAAATATTATAGCAGAAATTAATGAATTAGAAAAAAAGAAAATAATAAGTGAATGACAGTGTTCATATAAATAAGCGGAAAATCAATGATGACACCCTAAATTATACATAAATCTGTTATTTTTTCAAGACCAAAATAGAATATACACATATACAATATTAGGAATGAGAAATGGGGTTGTGCTATGAATGTGATAAGTCTAAAAACCTCAGGGAAAACTTGAATATCCCATTATAAAATATAAACTTTCTAAGGATTTAATAAAAGTAGAAAATCAATACCTATGGAAGAAATCAAAAGTCTTATATGGTATGTGAATATATCACAATAAAACTGATAAATAAATAAATAAATAAGTGTTCAAGAATAACAGAAATAGCAGCTATGTACAGGAGGGGAAACAGAAGAATTTTCTTGTTTGTCTGTTTTTTGTTTATTATTATTATTGAAATAATGAAAATGCTCTAATGATTGAAATAATGAATGCACACCTATGTGAATATACTAAATACTATTGATAGTACACTTTGGATTGTACAATAAATTGTATGCTTTATTAATATGTATCAATAAAATTGATTTGTTAAATTGTCAAAAAAATACAAAAAGAAAAGAAAAAAACTGCCTTCTAAAAGCATTTCTGGACTCAGACAGTATTCCTAGGAATTAGGTTCTTTTCATATTCTAGATTATAGACTTGATATTGAAAAGTTATCAGTCTATCAATTTGACCTTGCATATAAGTGTGTTTGTAAAATACTCAGGCATTCTTAAATAGAATTGGTATATGAATTATTACAAAGTTTCATGAGGGCAAACAAAAATAAACACATCATCCTTGACCCAACAATTCCATTTTGAAAAGTTTAAGTTATGCAATGAGTCATAGAAATGTACAAAGGTATTTCTTTGAAACGATCAAATTGATGTTTTGCCAAGAAGTTCAAAAAGACATTAATCCAGTCCAGAAACTGGAATGATTTAAACAATTCTGGTAAATCTAAACTTCCAATATTCTATGGCCTCTTAAAAACGCTTTCAAAGAAGATTCTTTACAAAGTTTCAAATTTGTTCTCAACATAGGATTAAGTTAAAAAATCAGGTTATAGGAAGATTCAATTAAAATATGTAATATATAAGAGAAAATAAAGTAAAATTCAAAGTTGCTATTCAATTAGTCTTCATTTTTTTGATGTAGTAAACGCAGTTTCAACTTGGGGATGCCTATGAAGTAATAGGTGAGTCTCTGTAGACTGATTTATGTTTTTTTAAAGAAATCAATTTTATTAATACATATTAATAAAGCATAAATCCTCCAAAGTGTACAAACAATAGTATTTGGGTATAATAGCCCTATATTGAGCAACAAAGGTGACAGTGGCCATCCATGTCTTGTTCCCAATCTCAATAGGAAAGCTTTCAGTCTTTCACCATTGAGTACAATGTTAGCTGTGTTGTTTTTTTTTTCCTGCAATTATATAATTTTTTAACAAATCAATTTTATTGATACATATTAATAAAGCATAAATTCATCCAAAGTATACAAACAATGATATTTGGTGTAATCACATAGTTGTGCATTCATCACTTCAATCATTTTTAGAGCATTTTCATTATTCCAGTAATAATAACACAAAAGAATAAAAATCAGCCAACCCAAATAAACAAAACTCATCAACTTTCAATCTCTCTATGCTTCTCCTGCTATAAATAGCTGCTATTCTGTTTCCTTCTCTCTAGTTTATTTGTATTTATAGTGTTTAAAAACACTCATATGCAATACACCCATATTTGTAAGTTTATATGAGGTTTCACTACGTTATGCAGCGCCATGTTACATTTTACATTTTACATGTTACATTTTTTAGCTTTCCTTCTAGTAATATATATCGATATATAAATATCGATATATGTTACTAAGTGTATATCCTTACATTTTCCCTTTCAGTCACTGTCAACCCATACAATAACTCTGCTACTGATAAGCACTAAGATGCTCTCTCACCATATCCATTCATTTCCAAAGATCTACAAACATCCTTTTTACCAATTCTGCACAGATTAATCCTCAGCTTTCCATTCTCTACCCATATTCCATTTTCTAGTGACTTATATTCTAATTATTAATTCCATGAGTTTACAGAATATATTTAATTCATAATACACAATCATACATTATTTGTCCTTTTCTGTCTGACTAGCTTCACTCAATATAATGTCCACCAGTTTCATCCGTGTTGTCATATGTTTCACGACTTTATTTCTTCTTACTGCTGCACAGTATTCCATTATGTGTATACAACACAATTTGTTTATCCATTCATTGGTTGATATGCCTTGGTTGTTTCCAACTTTTGGAAACTGTGAATAACACCCCTATGGACATTGGTGCAGATGTTTATTTATGTCATTGCTCTCAATTCCTCTGGGTTTGTACCCAGTAGTGGTATTGCTGGGTCACATGGCAAGTCAATATCCAACTTCCTTAAGAATATTTATTCCTAAATATTAGATTTTTTGGTTGCTATTATAAATGGAGATTTTTCTGATTTATTCATCAGATTGTATATCAGTCGTATATAGAAATACTATTGATTTTTGCATATTCATCTTGTATCGCGCCAATTTGCTGAACTCATCATTAGTTCAAGTAGCTTTGTTGTGGATTTTTCAGGATTTACTATATAAAGGATCATGTCATCAGCAAATAGTGAAAGTTTTACTTCTTCCTTTCCTATCTGGGTGCATTTTATTTCTTTATCTAGCTTAATTGCTCTAGCTAGAAATTCTAGCATAGTATTCAATAACAATGGTGATAGTGGGCATCCTTGTCTTGTTCCTGATCTTGGTGCAAAATCTTTCAGTATTTCACCGTTGAGTACAATGCTAGCTGTAGGTTTTTCATATTTGCACTTTACCGTATTGATAAAGCTTCTTTTTATTCATATCTTTTGGAGTGTTTTTATCAAGAAAGGGTTCTGTATTTTGTTAAATGCCTTTTCTTTATCATTTGAGAGGATCATGTGATTTTTCTTCTATAATTTATCAATGTGATTTATTACAGTAATTGATTTTCTTGTGTTTAACCACCCTTGCATACTTAGAAGAAAACCCACTTAGTGTACTTTTGGATTCAGTTTGCCAGTGTTTGTTGAGAATTTTCGCATCTATATTCATTAGAGTTATTGGTCTATAATTTTCCTTTTTCATAGTATCTTTATTTGGTTTTGGTATTGGGGTGATGTTGGCTTCATAGAATGAGTTTGGTAGTGGTCTTTCCTGTTCAATTTTTGAAAGAGCTTTAGCAAGATTGGAATTAGGTCATCTTTGAATGATTGGTAGAATTCACTTGTGAAGCCATCTGGTCCTGGGCTTTTCATCTTTGGGAGGTTTTTGATAACTGTTTCAAACTCTTCACTTGTGATTGGTTTATTGAGGTCTTCTATTC